>MJUU01041837.1:20867-41460 GCA_002080025.1 Modiolus philippinarum | reverse complement strand
GTAGCCCGACGAAAGACAAAAATAAGGACAAAAACAACATCGATAGACAACACGGGGCACATCGAAATAGATGTAGGCAAACCTTGCAGTGTAACTTTGGTTGGAAGGGCAAAAATAGTCGTGTGTAAAGATTATAACATTTTAGTAAAAACAATGAAAATATTGAACAGCCAAATTGAAAAAATAAATGAATTGGTAAACGTGTGAGAAATTCTCACACGGACAATCACGCCATAACTGTAATATTATAAGAGCATACATCTCAAGCACGGGGAGACTTTCTACGGACTCCACACAGCACAAGAGACAAACTCTGCAGCAAATAGGAAAAATGAAAGGATATGGAGTGAATGTACATGTGACAAAAACGCACACGATACATAGAGAACTCCAGTTTATCAAGGACAGGGCTTTTATTCCTGTCTACATCTTGATGTCGCCTGAGGGTCTTCAACTAGAGGTGAACAATATTCACCCCCTCAAGCGAGATCAAGACGGCCCCTTGTGCACTTAAGCGGTATTCTTGACAAAAATTATATCAAGGTCACTCCCTTGCTCCCCAACCGCCATGGAGTGCCAACTTGGGCGATGCTCAGGGTTATCCAGCTGAAAGCACCAGGGTTACAAGAAGAGAATAAAAATGTTGAGCAACATCGATCGCAGCTAAAATATGTCAATGAAGCAACACATATCGGGAGCGGTCAATGAGAAAAAAAGTAAAATCGGGTAATGTATGCCTGCAAATATTTGTCATTAGGTAGCCCGACGAAAGACAAAAATAAGGACAAAAACAACATCGATAGACAACACGGGGCACATCGAAATAGATGTCGGCAAACCTTGCAGTGTAACTTTGGTTGGAAGGGCAAAAATAGTCGTGTTTACAGATTATAACATTTAAGTAAAAACAATGAAAATATTGAACAGCCAAATTGAAAAAATAAATGAATTGGTAAACGTGTGAGAAATTCTCACATGGACAATCACGCCATAACTGTAATATTATAAGAGCATACATCTCAAGCACGGGGAGACTTTCTATGGACTCCACACAGCACGAGAGACAAACTCTGCAGCAAATAGGAAAAATGAAAGGATATGGAGTGAATGTACATGTGACAAAAACGCACACGATACATAGAGAACTCCAGTTTATCAAGGACAGGGCTTTTATTCCTGTCTACATCTTGATGTCGCCTGAGGGTCTTCAACTAGAGGTGAACCAATATACCCAATATAGGTAGACTACTAATTCTAAGACCACTATCTTGAAAATGAAAAGAATGGGACATACCAAATTTAGAAAGATGGGCCAAAGAGTTCTCGCCACTTAACTGCCCACTAGCTCAAGAAGCCTGGTCTGCTTCTATGTCCTTCTATTAATGTACGCCTTTCATTGTTTTTACAGATTAAAAGTATAAGGTTTATAAATATTTTTTTTTAATTTCAGTGTATATCTTATATTTAAGCCACTCATTGATATCCAGTAATTCTAAAAACTGAAAAATCCCAGAGTATGATTCCTATTTTGGCAATTTTCCAGAAACCATCAAAGACCACTATTTTTTGGAAGTATAGTTAGCAGCTATACTTTAATGATTTGTTTCAAATAGAATTTACTTTTCCAACAATTGAATTTAAAAACATTTGGTTTTCCGGGAATTCTTAACTTTTTGGGGAATTCTACCTGGCTATAATTCTGTAAGAATGCGCTGCAGTCATTTTCAACATGTTCAAATCATTTCTTGACATCATATCCAAGGTCTATAACGACTATTTTCTGTGTCAAACAGGGAGTTCCGACAGTCATTTCACTGGTTCAGAATAAATAAATCCCTTTGATACATGAACATAATGCTTAATTATGTTGTTGTATATTTAGTGTTGTCCGGAGGTCATAAGGTCATGAGATCTTGACCTCATTTTCAAGGCCTAATAATCGCGATAAGTTGTTGGAATTTCATCAGTTTTTCAATTACTGCAAGTGTTGGGTAAATGGCTCTTTGTATGTGGGTTGGATTTGAGTATTACATGACTGCCTGTTATATGATTTGAACTGAACTCATGGGTAATGGATTCAAATAAGAATACGTTGGAAAGCCGATGGTATTCAAGTTAAAGATTAGTATTTGTGGGTACATTGCCATATGGTGTCTGGATAATAATAAAATTACCGAACAGAGTTGTCAAGAGCCGAAATCCAACAGACAAAACGACTAATTAGGTGGAAACAACTGGAAAACTTGTCGACCGCAATGGTCTTGATTTGGTACAGGCATTTCTAAAGAAATGGTTGGTTAAACCGATTTTATGGCATGCCATACATTTAACCTTGACCTCATTTTGCAGTGTACAGTGAACATTCTTATCAATTTTTCAAGATGGTCGGTCAAGGGTATTGGTATGGGTTTCGCTTTTCTGTATATCGTTTGTCTTTTTGAGTTTCGAACATTTCCATCGTCTAGTGAGCATCATGTTGAGATTAGTTTCCCATCAAATTTAAGTGGTTAGTCAGAAAAATGTGGTATGTGCGTTTTTCCCCGAGATAGTAAATGACTATCTGCCTTTAATCTTGACCCAGTCGTCATCTTAAATCACGATTACAGGAACAGTTTAAACTGCTATCAGTGGCAGGACTGTGAAACATTAAACATTTGCATTGAAAGTCTGGTCTGACAAACCAAAATATTTTTTTCAAGTGACAATGACAAAAGAAGATTTTTTTACTCATTTTTTTATCTGCACTGGTGCGACATAATTTGTCGAAAATTACATCTTGGTGGTTTTTATTGATATTTTGAATGGTAGTTTGATATTTTATAGCGCATTAGAGTTTGAAACATACTTTAATTTTGTAGTATGGTTTTATTTTAGTTTATTTTAGTAGCAGGTACAATGACAGGATAAAGAGTAGATGCACATGATACAAAGTCTACAAATAAATGGCACAACCAAGCAATGGAACAGTTCCTATCATTATTTACGTTTGTCTGTTGTCTTATTTGTGTTTTTCCTGTGTAGTTCCCTGGCATATTGTAATTATCAGCCATTGAAGATGCTTCCTGTTATCCCTTTTCATTAAATAGAGTAAATGAACATGAGACATAGTCTCTATACAAATACATGGTAGAACCAAGCAATGCAACAACGCTTTATTATTATACTTTATGCAAATTTCTTCATTTATCCCTTTATTTCCTTTGATAATCGGCATTTGTTAATTTTCACTAACGTTTCATTAGCCACGCCCATCCTTAGCAACATGCAACATGTGTTAATGTCTAAATTAACACCCGCTCCCATCGATGATGTCATCGATGTATACAGATTCTTATTTTCTCGTCACTTTTTGTTGTTGACAACAATAATTAAAGCTGATTTAGTTAGAAATGTATCTAGTAGGAAAATAAAGTGACCTAATCATATGTCACAAATCTGACTGTAGTTAAGCGATTTGGTACAGTTCGATACAATAGTAAAACAGTGCTGACTATATTTGGTTGTATTTTCGATGTTGCCTAAATAAAAGTTCTTCTTCTTATTATTATTTGCAAACATAATGTACATCGAGGACTTTTTGTGCACATTAAGCATTCAGTATAATAAAAATCATAATGCCCTTGGATGAAGGTGTTAGGGTAGATTAACACACTCGGTGAAAAATTGTCACCCTCGACGTTGTCTCGGGTGATAATTTTTACCTCGTGTGTTAATCTACCCTAACACCTTAATCAAAGGGCATTATGTTTATATTGTTAGTTTTCATCTTGAAGTCACCATGAGACTTGGACATGAACTTTATTCATACTTCATAGTACAGTCAAGACGGTCTCCGGTTTTAGCGCAATCCATTGCTTGGTGTTGAACAAGGCTACATCAATTATATTCAAGTCATGGATTCGGAATCGTCAACATACATAAACTTAATTACAGTTATTGTCATCCGTTGCACTAGTGTCTCAAGCTAGTGGACAAGTATACAACATATTGACAAACAAACAAAGGGCGCTCAACAAGTCGATAGTAGGAGAATTTGGCATTATGATATAGTGAGATGTTGGTACTATAGTCACAAATAACATTATGCCTAAGTTTGAAAGTATGGATAATATAGTCATATGAGGAATTCTCTAAAGTAAAGGTACACTATAACGGAAATATATAGAGAGCATACATCTCTCGCACGGGGAATCTATTTACGGACCCCAAACTGCAGGAGAAATATACAATGAAAGGATATAGAGTAAATGCAGATGCGACAAAGTCTCTATAAATACATTTTAGAACCACGCAATGGAACAACGCTTTTATCGTTGTTCTTAATCTTGAGGTCACATGTCTGTTCTTCCGATGAGTTCAATTCTGAATGTATCGTGATTTTTAATATTCTTTTGTGAAAGCCAAAAACCACTGATGCGTGATTCGTGGTTTTTTTTTTTAATTTTTACCCTTGATTACGTGAAAAGAAATCCCATAATAGACCCTTTTCAATATCTGTCGTTAATGTTGCACTTTCATCTTGCATTTGTCTCGAACTTTGTGAAATGCAGTCAATCAAAATTTTTTTTTCCAGAATGACCTTACATATTAAACGTTATGGTCTAATGTATATTCACTCTATATATTTTTGTTTAATTGTTTGCATATTTTCTGTGAAAGTTTCTCTCTGTTTTCTATATCATTGTTTTCACTCCATGACAAAAACACTACAATTTACATAACAGAAATTCAAATAAACATAAAGGCTTATTGCTACTGTGAAAATTCTAAGTAAGTTTGATACTCTTGGCATATGAATGAAAATATCATATCAATGTCAGCTTTCATACAGTGTTTGATCGTGAATTGAAATGTCAAAAATTAAAATATTACGTAAAACTTCTCTTTATTTGCAAATAAATTAATAAAAAACTATGAGACTTCAATAAAGATAGTGAAACCTGAATTTACAGAACCACTTTGAAACTGTATCATTGGGCTGAAATTGATAATATTAGTATTGTTTATATTTTTTCAGTTTTCAAAAGATTCCGATTTATGTAGCAATGGTTCGACCAAAACAGGTTCCACTGTTTTTTTTTAATAATTACGTACTAAATGATATTCATATATTCAAGATAATTACACAATATGCTGCTTCAATTGAAAATGAACTAAAACGTACTCCATGGCATTGCATACAATTACATTTCAACAGACAAAGCAACATTCTGATTAAAATATCATGAATAATACTGTTGTTATATCGACTACTGTGAGTCTTCATTTGTTCATAAAGTCATTTTGCTCCACACCGGGAAACTATACCAGACTGAATCACATACAACGTGACCTGTTTAATTCTGGAATTAGTCTGAAGAATTGACGAGCATACATCCGCTTATTGCTGTTCAGCATACAGAGTTATCGATCCTTGCATTTCCACAATATGCAATAACAACTACGCACGGAAGTTACTGTAAATTTATTTCTTGTAATATGGCAATTTTGATAACTTATGTCTACTCAGTGGAAGACCAAATCCCGAGCACAGATAGAAGCCCCTAGAGTACAAATGGCTAAAGTAAGCTTTAGCGAATTGAAAAAATGAGGTAAAGACAGAGCTCTTTGTAAAGGAGAAGCTCTTAAGTTTTAACAAATATATCTGAAATTTAGATACTAATATATTGCAAGTTTCAAAATGAAAGCGGTTTTTCTGACCATCAACAACCAAAGTACATCAAAATACAACATATATTTCAGATTCCAATTATACGGCCTATTAGGTAGATATTATCGTTCCATGTATTTCTTTAGTTTTTGAATTCAGAAAATACCACATTATTTAATGTTTCTATGTCCTACTCTATGGAACATTTTAAATGTTCCATCTACTTCCAGGTTACATATGTAATTTTTTCAAGTCATATTACCACTAAAATGTGTAAAAATTGTCATCTTGCCATCTAGCTATCATTTTACAAAAGTTAAAACAAAAAAGATCAGTATGCATTGAAATTACCATAAACAATTTATCGCTGATTTTCCTGGCTAATATGACTGAAATAAAAGTGTAATAACAAAATATAACAGGCGAAAATATAGAACAAGTTGTTATATAGAGACAGTCATTTCCGTGTAAAGATCTACTCCAATTAAACAAAATCTGCACATATCTTGAACACTTGGTTTAGAACTATCACCACATAATCCATCGTAAACGATCATTGAGGTTTTCTTCTTCCAGTTTATTAGGAACCTCTAATATTGCACATGTTACATTGGATACATCTCCTGCAAAGAACATACGAATAGGATTATATCTAAGTTCCCTGAAAGCATTTGGAAATTCTTACTTTCCTCTAGTTCATAATAAGAACAAAGATAATTTAACTCGTTTCCCAATGTGACAAGAAGTAAATATATTATCCGGATATCATGCCTTTCTTGGGTTCACTACAAGACTTAACGTAATATCTTAATTTCCTTATGTAAAAGACTTTTTTCAAAAATTAAATATCATTTAATGTTTTGAACATATGCATTTCACTATCTTTAGTCTTTTTCTAAAAATTAAGCATTGCATTTGGCAACTAGTATCTCCTCATGCACCATCGCTCACAGAAAAGGTAATTTCCAATTTGAATGTTGAAACATGCAAAAACTAAAACATGAAAAAAATAACATAGGCAAATCAAAATACGTCCTTATAGACCTCAGCAATGATTCTAGTCATTAACAGTTACATTTCAGGTCATCCCGAGGTTTCAAGTGATTCAATATTGGTTGGTAGTAGAATTGCGAAGGATCACCCAGTTAGAATATTTAAATCAAAGTCTAGAAATAAACCCGGCAAACATAAGAACATTAGAGGTTTGAAGACCAAAGGAAAGACACAAACAGAAACGTACGAACATTTCAAATGCACCCTTCAAACCGACAGTACACATACTGAGAACTTGTTTTTCAACAGACTATCGGAATTGCTATGTGCACAAACTGTACACTTCTCATAGCCGATCTGGCTAAAAACTTGTAGCTTCCGTTATATAGATGTTATTTTGTCACTTAACAACCTTTGCTTTGGTGATTTTCTTCATCTTATCTATCTAAAAGAGCTCAAATTTATGAATACTACAGACACTTCCACATCAGCCTCATTCCCTGACTTTCATATCGAAATTAAAAGCAGAGGTAGACTTCAAACTAAGCTGTAAAGCAAACGCTATGACTTCATTTTTCCAATAGTCAACTTTTCTTTGTAGCAAGATCCCAACAACGCCGGCATAAGGAGTTTTCATCTTCCAGCTCATTCGCTATTTAAGAGCCTGTGGTTGATACAGTGACTTCCTTGATAGATCCCGGTGGCTACTTAAACAAGGGTATGTTACCCAAAACTTTAAGGCATCCCTCCAGAAGTTTTACAATCGACATCACCATCTTGTGGATCGCTATGGGATATTTGTTTCCCAGATGACAACAAAAGCTTAATTATTGCTTCCTCTCACGGATTTGACCTTACTACCGGATTTGACATGTTGAACACGGCAGGTGTCTTATAAAGAGTAGGAGATGCTTACTCTATCGGTGCACATGATCTCACCCATGGTTTTTTATTTGTTCATCTTTGGTGTTTGTGTATGTCATCATTGTTCTTTTCTGTGCCATGCTCATGTTGTGTCTCTGTTTCTTTGTTGTTTCCGATGTTGTCATTGTCCTCGGATTATTTCGTTTTGGATTGACGGTTCGGTTCTCATTAACTACTTATTCAATGTGAGTGACATTTGGTATCCCGGAATGGTAAGCATATCAGAATATGATTGTTGTGAAATTAGATACTATAATAAGAAGTGTAGCACAACAATAGCGCAGTGATTAAAATCATGAATAAATAATCAGAAAACAGGTATGGCTTAAACTTAAGCCAGCTGAATTGAATTTGATTTGAAAAATAGCAGTATTTTTCCGCAAAATTATATGAAAAATCATAACATCAATGAAGTAATCAAAATGATAAATCAGCAAACATTGATTTAACTAATTTCATCTTCAATGTTAATAAATTGACCGCTCAAACTCTGAAAAATATGCTAAAAAACTATTTATAACTCTGAGAAAGATCTGGTGCACTTTGAAATAAATCATCCACCATTATTAGAACCTGCCTTCATGACAAGTTTCTCAAACATCTTTATGTTATCTTTGTTCCTGATACATCGGCAAATGAATACCGGTATGTAATGAACCAGGGTTTATAGCACTTCACCATAGTTTTATATTGAGTCGACAGCACATTATTGGAAAGTATGATTGTATGAAAACCTGTAAACTGTGCGAATCAATCAAAAAACAATATCTCACTCGAAAGGCAAAATGTCTAGCAAACAAATAAATTCACGTAATGCATTAGGAAATTTATTTTGAAAAGTTGACCTGAAATATTACCAGTTACATATTCTGTTTTTGGAGTACTTTTTTTCTGCTTTGCTATCCCTTTACTTCTGCTTTTAGTTTTACGCGTTGTGTTGTATAAACAAAGACCCCAAGTTTGTGTTTTTATACACTAATTGCATTTCATTTCGATATTCATGTCAACATTTTTTATGAGCGTAATATTTTAGGATATTGGGAATTTTGTCAGCAACAAAATACCAAAGTTACTGTTAATTTAATTTCTGCATATGCGCATTTCGACAATCTATGTCACTGATCTCATTTGGTTAACTTAACAATTATTCAGAGCTAATTGTAGACTTCTCTTAGCCTTCATAATCACATTCATCAAATTGTGTCAATTGTTAAAAAATGCTTTCAAAAACTTAAAACTGAAAGTATTGTTAATTAAGGTAGATCTGATAATATTTTCATGCGGTGTTCGATCCTACTTTTCATGACGATTAACAAAATTTGTACACGACTGTACCGCTTGTCAAGAGGTCTGTGATTATCTTAAAAACTCTCAGACTATATTATATAGCTAAGACATTGCAAAAAGTGTCAAAAGTACTACTAAAACGAATAATGAACCCTTTCTCCTTAGATATACATGTAGTAATATAACCATTAGATATTTTGAGCATCGTAAAGCAGGAATATATTTACTTCCAGAAATTATATCTTTTATTATTTCCAAATGAAAACAACATGATTGGCTAGCATAAACAGAAAAACATTAGATGCTTTGTTTAAGGTCGTTTTAACATGGAGATGGGATGTTGTCTCCTTGACATTTACCCCACGTTAACATTTACTTTGGTACGGGTGTGCGGACAGTAAAATTTAAACCTGCCCTATTCATATATTATGCCAAGGTGAAAAAGAAGACCCTTTCATACATTTTATAAAATTTGCTACCTATTCGTATATTTTTTTAAGTGAATATATCATTTGGATAACGTCATCTTGCTTATCTGAAGATAAATTTGCGGTTATGTATATGGGATGTTGTAATTTGCAACCTATTGATATGTCCAATGTAGAAATTCAGACCTATTGATATATTTCTTCTGATATTTCTTAACCTTCTCATATATTTCAGACCTGAATAACAGACCCTTCTGGGTCGCACATCCAAACCTTCCTTTATTTAGGACGTGTCCCCCCTCCTCGCTTACCCAACTTCCTTTCTTTTTCATATTCAAGTGTATATAGTTTGTACGAATGCTATTTTTAAAATGATATAAGTTTTAAGTCAGACTTAATTTTCACAACATATTAAAGCAAATTATATTGATCAGAAGTCAAAGAATATTGTGAAGTTATATATAATTTAGGACAGTAAAAGAAATCACACCAAATATATGTAAATTTTCAAACTATGCCCCAAACCGTAAAACAAGTAAAATATAATAAAAACACAAAATAAGTGCCAACAAAATCATCATGAAAATACTTACCGTGTTCTGTGAAATGAGAAATATGTTTTAAAAATTAGATCGAATAATTTCATTTTTAGTGTTGAAGAGTTGAGGTGTCTTGGTTGCTTGAGACTTTGTTTCTGAATGTTATAATCTTATTCTTAAAATAAATGATATAGGATATGAAATATATTGTCTTCTATGTATATTTCAATTCATCCCAACATGAAAATAAAAATAAATAAGGATTAAGAGAAAGAATCCATTAAATGACTCTAACTCTAGTAAGATTAAGCAAATAATTAAATAAATGAAATAAAATAAACAAAAAAATTCGGCATCTCTCTTTCGTCGTAAAAAGATATGCAATATTAAAACGTCCAATCTTACAACCTCAATCTGTTAAAGAAGAAGCATTTCCTTTCCAATTATTTTAAATCATACAATATTTGCCTATACAATTTTAATTCTTAGATTTGCTAATACCTCAAAGTTATTTCAAGACGGCCCCTAGCACCGATTTGAAAATACACCTGATGTATGGGAAGATTTTATATATGAACAAATAAAGTATACTAGAATGTAATATTACCGAAATAGGAATCTATCCAACATCGAAAAATACTAGCATCGTTTATCTTGAGATACCTGTAATCAGGTTTTGATCTTATAAGCATATCTATAATGTTATTTTCGTCTACATCTGATATTCTTATACTAAAAAGAATACATACAGCTTATCTCGTGGTAGAAGCTTTGCTCATATCAACATTACATATATTTTGCATAGTTTTGAGATTTATTTCAATGTTGCTCTTGGGTTTTATTTAATTACCATGAATAAAATATCTGACTTGATTTCTACTGAATTAATGCATTTATAGCGATTATCTCATTTGATTTCGAAAGAATTCGAACCGATATTTTTTCTAGCTACCCTTTTGGGTATTTTATTTTGATAGTAGTTTTTTAGCATTTAAGCTCTTGGTCTGAATTAATAGCTCATCAATTCATTATACCCGGATATAACATGGGTAAATGAACATACAGCTCATTAAAATTATTGCAGTTGGAGTTTTCATATGTGTTGTGGTCTCATGTTCATTTACTCCATATCCTTTCGTAAAATATATGACAAATGATTTTTGATCTAATAACTCAGTGAAACATTCGTGGTTGAAGTCGTGACTTTTAATATCTATTTAGGTAATTGGTTATACATATCAAGTACCATAAGTGTATCTAACTTTACTAAAACTGTGTTGAAATAATGTATAAACATTTACCGAGTAAATACGACGGAAAAATAGGGCACTGATTGCTTCCATCGCATTAGCATTTCATACAAATTACATCAGATTGTGTCAAAATATATCAATACAGTGAGTTATAAATCATGAATTAAGGTAGACAACCACTGCTTGAAATAAGCAAGAAATGTTTTTATTTTCAAATTGAAAAAGTTACTTAATAACGAGTTGTGGTAAATATGTTTACCAGTTTTATCACTGTGTCCAATCGAGAACGGCAACAGTTATTTGGTATCTACTTCCTGTTACTATTGAAATTTCAAAACGTCTTTACCCGATATTTACTACATATATAATAATTTTTGTCTCAGCGTTGCAAAATATCCCCGTCGTGGACCTCAAAATTTAACATAGCGAAGCCTATGTACCTAGTTTGTCGTTCATAGAGATCGACAAGAGTTGGTGGAAAAAATATTTTTTCTAATTAATGTGCAGTTTTCTTCAAATTATCGTGCTTCAATTTAGCATTTTTATGGAGTGATGCAATTTATATTTAAAGAAGATGTCGACAAACACCATTTCCATTTCGTCAAAATCCACTCATCACAGTACTATGTCACGTGGTCAGCATTTCATAACACCTTTGGCTTGACCTACATTCCAAGGCGTGGAAAGAAAATACACGTTAGAAAATTAGGATTGTAAATCAGGTATAGAATGCATAGATTCTTTGTGCATGTGAATGCATTTTTGCACTAACAATACTAACTGACTGTAGCATTTTACAGTCCCAGAAAAATGCGAATGAACGGTTTGGAGAACTGAAGAAATAGCTTCGAAACAAGGAAAGCGCGAACCAAGTCCATTCGCTATTTGCATGATTTGTCATTTTCTATATTTTCTGTGATTATTTCCAGCATAACAATAATAATACCAAGTTCAGTACTGTGTTGCACAATATCATATGTTGCACATGACTCACGAACTGTTAACAGGCGCCGATCCAGGCAATTTGAAAGGGGGGGGTCCAAATAGAATTTAAAGTATACATCGCGGAGGGGAGCGAGGTGCGAAAATTTTTTGGGTTTTTCTTAGTAAAACACTATCATTTCCATTTCGTCAAAATCCACTCATTACAATACTGTCACGTGGTCAGCATTTCATAACACCTTTGGCTTGACCTACATTCCAAGGCGTGGAAAGAAAATAAGGATTGTAAATCAGGTAGAATGCATAGTTTCTTTGTGCATGTGAATGCATTTTTGCACTAACAATACTAACTGACTGTAGCATTTTACTGTCCCAGATAAAATGCGAATGAACGGTTTGGAGAACTGAAGAAATAGCTTCGAAACAAGGAAAGCGCGATCCAAGTCCATTCGCTATTTGCATGATTTGTCATTTTCTATATTTTCTGGTGATTATTTCCAGCATAACAATAATAATACCAAGTTCAGTACTGTGTTGCACAATATCATATGTTGAACATGACTCACGAACTGTCAACAGGCGCCGATCCAGGCAATTTGAAGGGGGGGGGTTCCAAATAGAATTTAAAGTATACATCGCCGAGGGGAGCGAGGTGCGAAAATTTTTTGGGTTTTTCTGAGTAAAACACTAGCATATTTATTAAAGAATAAATTATTGCCCAGAAAAAAGGGGGTTCCAACCCCCCGGACCCCCCCCAACCCCCCTTTTGGATCCACCAATGGTTAAAGTTTCCAGACTCAGGTGAAAATTCCAGTCCCCTCCCTAATATGTCATGTGATCACTTATAGAAGTTGTTACCACGAGTTGTTAGTCTGAGATGATAAAAACTTGCCTGAAATTGAAAGCTCGACGTTGCCCGTATGTGACAGGGTGCATAAATCAGTTTGCTCTTAAGTGGGAACTGTCATGCTATGCACTTTTGGCGCAGCGGTTTATTTGATAGTTTTTTTTCATTAAAAATGCTACAAATGTACATTGTGTTTAAAAAATTTCCATTCCAGAGTTATGGAACTTGGAATGATATACTATCTTGAAAACGATGAAGATCCCCGCCCCTAAACCAAATATTTTTTTATTACAGCCTATGTACCTATTTTGTCGTTCATAGAGATCGACAAGTGTTGGTGGAAAAAAAAAAATTTCTAATTAATGTGCAGTTTTCTTCAAATTATCGTGCTTCAATTTAGCATTTTTATGGAGTGATGCAATTTATATTTAAAGAAGATGTCGACAAACACGATTTCCATTTCGTCAAAATCCACTCATCACAATACTATGTCACGTGGTCAGCATTTCATAACACCTTTGGCTTGACCTACACGTTAGAAAATAAGGATTGTAAATCAG
Organism: Modiolus philippinarum; assembly: GCA_002080025.1. Classification (NCBI taxonomy): domain Eukaryota; kingdom Metazoa; phylum Mollusca; class Bivalvia; order Mytilida; family Modiolidae; genus Modiolus; species Modiolus philippinarum. The sequence goes on along the minus strand of MJUU01041837.1, from coordinate 28,037 downwards.
GTATAGAATGCATAGTTTCTTTGTGCATGTGAATGCATTTTTGCACTAACAATACTAACTGACTGTATACGTAGCATTTTACTGTCCCAGAAAAATGCGAATGAACGGTTTGGAGAACTGAAGAAATAGCTTCAAAACAAGGAAAGCGCGATCCAAGTCCATTTGCTAGTTGCATGAATTGTCATTTTCTATATTTTGATTAATAAGAATCATATAGGTTAATTGAAGATCTAATATAGAGCAAAGTTAAACCATTTTTACATTCTGAAGTAAAGGAATAGCTTCAAACTAAAAGTGAAAGTGTCCGTGTTTGGTATTTGTCTACTAGTGACATTGTACCAAACAATTTTGTACACTTTCATTTTAATTTCTCTGTAATTACATTGTCTGCAAGCAAATCTATGAAATTATTTTCATATCTTTTTTTGTTTGTTTTACGAAAGGATATGGAGTAAATGAACATGACACCATAACACATATGTTAACTCCAATTACAATAAATGTCTGAATGAACATTAATATGTGTTAATATTGACATTTACCCCATTTTCTTTCTTTTTCATAAATTCTGAATGCAAAATGATTCTTATGCCTTATTTTTAATTCTTAAAAACAGGAAGTTGTTACCAAACAACCATTGCCGCACCCGATTGGACACAGTGTTAATAGCATGAGAAATGTTTTATGCGTATATTCAAACTAACGATTTGCCATTTTCTATTTAAATCTACATAATTTATTCGCAATAATGTATGATGCTACATACTAGGCTTATGCTTGAGGTGTAGTCAACTAACTCATATATTTCGCTTCTACATGGTGTAGAATTCTGAATTAGCTCTGACTAGTTACCTTTTCGAAACCGGAAGTCTTCTTGCCACTGACCGCGTAAAATATCGAAGTATTCAACTACACGTACGGCTTGTCCTGTTTCCATTAAAGAGCCCCCAAAAATGTAAATTCTGTCGCCTGGAAAAAAATGATAATATTGCAAGAATAAAATTTAATATCAGAATCTTGACCCCAAAGCTGCGAAAATGTAATGCAAAAGCAGATTCGTTCTAATTAGCTGATGAAGTACCGATATATTTCTTATATATTTTCATTGATCAAAGGTGTCATGTATCAGATTAATCTATTGTTGCTTTTTTTACACATTTTCATCGGTCAAACATGTCTTGTATCAGAATAATCGTTGGTAACGTATTTTGATTGGTCAATAACTGATTTTTAACTCGAAAGCCATGAAATGGCTGGAGAGTTGTTAAAATGACAAGAAAAAAATCACGCGAAGCTTCAAGCCTATTAACAGCTCTAAAAGATGGTCTTCGTGCTTTCGATAAAATATAGTGCGTAAGTTTCTTTCGAAATCGTATACATTGTGTATTTAAGTTATCTTTCTTCATTTTCTGGAGTTGAGAACGATGTTGTTATATTAAATTGAAAACAATATGCATGTTTATCAAAGTACTCGTTTTTTTATATTGCGTCTCGGATCAACGAGCCTGCCGCACAGTAATTTGTCATAGATGAAAATAACATTTGTTTACCTGTGGCATGTGTATTGCATATATTTATAGGAATGAAATCGACATGCATACGAAATCACACAATCCGATTATTTTCACGTATTACGGCATAACTTAATACATGCAGACGTATGCAACAGTTCTTTGGATGACTACGAAGTTTTTCGGGGCTTTCGAGTTTCAGCTACATCGGAGCTTTGATTACTAACTTGTTTTCATCAGGAAAATCGATTGTTGCTAAAGTTTTTCGATTGTTTAATTTGTCATGTACAAGGAATATATTACTGCGTTAATCTGACAGTTAAGCCATTCTTTTAATATCAAGTAGAATCATTTACGGTTGCTTGATTATTTACTTATTTTATTCTTTCTTTTATCATTTTGCTTGAGGTCTCTTAAAAACAAGAATGTTTTTTTTTGCACTGCATTAGGAAATTCTTCATTTTAAGTGGCTTCATTTCAAACCGTTTTTCAGGTTTACTTGTTAAATAGAAAAAGTCCTTGCATCAGTTAACAAAACAATTTTCGAGAAAGCATTTATTAAAAGGCCTTAGTTTTTTCAATAAAATATTTTTATCGAATTTAATATTTTAAATGTGAAAATCCGAAAAATCTTAAAAGTTTATACTCACATAATGACATGATCAGAGATTTAGAGAGGCTGATATGGAGTGATATCATTCTATATTAACAGAAATTCTAGCTTTGCTATAGGTAAAAAAAGGGTTATTGCATGAATATTTGGGAATATTATCCCTCATAGAGTATATATTGCACTCGCAAGCTCGTGCAATATAAAATTTTACTAATAAACCAATATTCATTTAACTAATTGTCCAATATCCATGCAATAACCCTATATGATAAAATTCGGATTTATCTATCCCAAACTCAAACTATGCTCATTATTTCTGTTTTTTTTTTATGTACTAACATAATCTAATTCTATTATGATTTTAGACTAGATACTATTGTTGTAGAAAACGAGCACCATTCTATAAAGTTTTTTCCTGGTCTTTTTTTACTTATAGTAATTCATTTTTAAAAATATTTCTTCATCGGACTATTTCAAATTATCAAAAATAATATCCAAGCAAACACAAATATTCAACACTAAAAACATTGAGTCAGTAGGAATTACAACGAACAAGAAACTGAAGGGATAAAAAATCTAATTATGTCTTTATTAATACGTATAATAATGGCTCTCACATTTATCTACCTCAAATTATGCTTTATTACTTCTGCTTTTCAAGTACTCACGTTATCTAATTCTATGATGATATTAGACTGTAGAACACGAGTACTATTGCATTAATGTTTTTTTTCTTAATAATTTTTATATATTAATCTTCATTTTTTCTTATTTTTCTCCTTCGAACTTATTGTTATCAAAATCAATATTAAACAAATGTATTAAAGCAAACGCAAAATTTTGAACACGAAAAACAAAGAGTCAATGTGGGATTTCGCTGGATAACAAACCTAGCGGATAAAGAATTTAATTAATAGGCCTTTTACTTCAAATTCAATTTGTATGTATTCTTTCGGCATTCATCAAACTTTATTACAGAAAATTGGAAAATTGGATTTCAATGCAATTCAGGTAAGTATTTGTTTTGTCATCAGTTGCAAGGTAAATATATTCTTATTATATGGGATAAGTCGCATGGACAAGAAGACATCAGAGGCATATATTCGAATAAAGATTCACTCACGACAAGACGAGTTTCTTAAGGACTCTGCATATGAGATAGGCCCAATTATGGTGTCATTTTTCCCGTTTTTAATATAGTTATTTTAACCTTTGTATCATATTCGATCTTATAACTACTAAAATTGATTGCGTACCAGTCGTGGTTTTGCTGAAACTCTAAAAACTCTATCCGTTCACTTGTTTCTGTCGATGAAATTGTTTTAGAATACTAATGAATTTGATCTCATTTACAGGTATATAATACTCGTATTTGGTATCGCAATCTGTATTGTTATAGTAATGTTTCTGTTTTTTTTTCTCTAGAATATTGCCGTTTGGCCTCTAGCATTCATCCGATTACTTGATATATCATCTTGTGATTTGTTTTCGTTCTTGCTGCCGTGTGTTGATTCACAACCAATTGCAATTTGCTTAATTGGGTTGTTGAACAACATATTTTCCACAAAAATCAAATACCTAGCGCTCAATTTGGTGTTGCAAAACAGAAGAATCTTGTTACTTTAAAAAATGGCGTCATAATATCGTCATTTACATAATTATGTAAAGATGTTGGTATACAATAAATTGTTTATTACACCAAAGGTCTTAATATTAGTGTAAAATCACCATCAAATAACCAAGCTTAAGACTTATAGAATTATAGGCGTGATAATAACAGCATATCATTTCAATTAAGTAGTAGTATTTTAAGATTTTTTTTTTCATTTTCTATTTCTTTTAATGTTTCCTCCTCTGAATCACGAAATAAACTTCAACGATAAATTATTTTCTTACAATCCATGAAGGGTTCAAGACGACATTTAGATTTGACTTGAGCATAGTTTGGATTTGACAAGAAATATTTTTGTGCGATTCATATTATCATTCGAGTGAGCTTATAAAGTTATGAAAGACCATATACGGCCCTTGACCGCTTGCTTTTTTTAAATGAGCGAAATGATATTTTTTTCTCATCAAACTACCAAAGAACTACACAAAAAGTCCAAATGCCTTCTTTCCTAATGAACTTTTTTATTTAATAACAAAACATATTTTTCGGAAAAGTAAAAAATCTCAGAAAATAATGTCAGAAAATAATGAGATTACTATCTCATTTTCTATTAGATAACAAACTTTTGTGGTTGATATAAAATTCAAAATAAAAATATTTTTTATCAATTATTCAAAATTTTAATACACAATTAATGAAAGTGGTTCTTAATTTAAATGAGAGGTTGATTTCACAGTGTGCAAACAACATTATGGTAGTTTGGTGTGAAAAATATCAAGTCGCTCATATAAATTACACTAAAGGTCTTAATATTAGTGTAAAATCACCATCAAATAACCTTTGTCATACTGTCTCAATTCGTGTTGCTGTGTATTGCCGTGGTTTTGGATTTATGACTTTAGAATTTCCCCTTTCCTCGTTCTTGCTTCGGTATTCGTTTGCCTAAGTAGTGTCATTCAGATAAAAAAAAACAAACGGTCAATGGTCGTATATGGTCTTTCATAACTCTATAAGCTCACTTGAATGATATATGAATCGCACAAAAATAATCATAATATGAGTGAGTGAAGAAATGATAAAGCACTAATCACGAAAAAGGCAAACGTAACTTCTTGAAAGAGTCGATCATATAAATATTTCTGTTATCCATGACAATGTAGCAAGTTCTGAAAAAACATTATTCATCTTCAAAAAATATACCTATTACGACTGCTGCTGCACTGTGTCTTCCAAAAGTCATTGATGGTAATTGAGTACACCAGGGACTAATCATTTCGCTGATAATGTTGGAGCTTTGTTCAGTTCTACTCATAGCTGAAACACTCGTGGTATAAGAGAACATTCTTCTTTCTGTCATAAACCTGTATTTACCACTTGCTTTTTCTACCCTACTGGATACACCTTTAGAAAATATATGTAGAGAGAATGAGAAAGAATCTATTAAATATCCAAATATTTGCGTCCAATGCATAAGGAATCTTGTGTCGATGACCAAGTGTTTAGGCAGATTTCATAACAATCAAAGTCATTTGAGTTTATTGGTATGTAAAAATGCCAAGTCGCTCACAAGCTAAATTTCGAAGGACTCGAATGACTTTTAAGACCAGAAAATTACATTGTTTTTGAATTTGACGTAATCATTTAGTGTGATTTATCGACAAGAAGCGTTTATCGAGAAATAACTATTGTAATTTTTTATGACGTTACCCAATGACAATGGACGTTGAAATAAAAACTGTAATACACACGAGCAGATTAATACTTAGCTCTCCACGATCCAAATAAAAGAGGTTATAATGAATAATCTTAATCTACGCAGAGTATACATATGTAGGAAATACTTGAAATATCGAACTCGATCAGTGTTCTGACAGAGACGAAAATGTTTGCAGTTATATCTGGATTTAAATGTCATAGTAAAAAAATGTTCCTTGTTGATTTTTATGTCCGATTTGGTAATCCTTGAAAAGATATAAATTCAAGCATATTTTTAGCAGCAGCATTATCTTTTATTAACTATGGAAGTTGTAATCGATGAGCTCGAATTACGAACATGAAAATAATAATCTTTTTACATCGACATCACAATTTACCTACCTCCAATGAAGTACAAATTCCGCCCATATGATACCAAACCAAATCTATCCAAACTGTGTGGAAGTCTTTGTGGATAATCTTTATCAAGCTCCTTCCATTTGTTGTCTTCGAAGACCCTTCAAGTAAAAATAAATAAAAATAAACTATCTTCCCGTGATTATACTTGATGTTATTGACAGTAACTTCGGTATTTGTTGTTTGTCATTATATTCTAGTATGTTGAATCCAACAAACTAAATGAAATTTACCGTTGGTCACATGCGCAGTGTGTTAATTACCTTTTTGCATTTAAACTTGAAAAAGTATGAGGGTAAAATCAAAGGATATTGTATGAAAATGACATATGCTAATTAAATTTAATTAACATGTCATCAACGTTTTTTTAAATGAGCTACAAGAGATTAGGAGCAAGAGCGCATGAAGAGATTTGACAACTTTGAGCTTGTTGAGAAAAATATATCCCTTCACTTGTTGAAAATGTGTTTTGACAATTTACACAATGACTTCTAGCTTTTTGCAATTAAATACAAAAGTCTTTAAAATGTGTACATCGTGACCACTTTAAAAATTATTTAGAAAGCATAGTCGTTAACAAGTTGAACATTATTACATTCTTAAAAAACACTGATACCCAGGACATCCCTAGATTGATTCATCTACAAAATTAAATGTAAACGCTGAACATATTTTGTTCTTTTTACTTCACTTTTTCTCCTAAAGCATTTAGCATAGGAAACTGCAAAAGGGCGATAAGTAATACAAAATGAAGCCTTGAAAGCTAAACCTTTATTATAATAAGAAATGAAGGTATATGGAGTAAATCTACATGAGACTCTGCAAATACATGGTAAAACAAAGCAATAGAACAACACGTTTATTGTTGTTATTCATCTTGAAAAGTCAACATGTTGCCTTCAACAATGGCCTATGCTCATACCTCATAGTAAGTTCAAGACGGCCCTTAGCACCGGTTTCATCGGAATGCATTGCTAAATGTCGAGCAACGCTACATACATATATCTTCTCTTTTGTTCATGGATGCGAGGTTAAAATGAACTGGCAAAGTGGTCTTACAATTGCTGTCATCCGTTGCCCGACAAAAAGACTAAAAGAAGATAATCACAAGACTTAAACAACCACAGGGCACAAGTAAGAAAACAAGCAAGTAAACGTGAGAAAACTTGCCATAATAATATTATGAGATGGTCAGAATAACATTTTGATAGTACAAAAATAAAAAATACCAACATTTTGAAGTATGATCTATGTGTGAAGTTCTCTAAAACACAAGTATACCATAACTGAAATGTATTGACAGCAAACATCTCTCGCACGGG
>MJUU01041837.1:0-20836 GCA_002080025.1 Modiolus philippinarum | reverse complement strand
TAGCCATAAAACTACGATGACAAAAAAAAAAAAAAAAAAAAAAAAAAAAAAAACAATAACAATAACAACAAAACAAAACAAAACAATTTTGATGACATGGAAATGTATTGAGTTAAAATTAGTAGTAAAGCAAAAAAATCTCGTTAACATTAACAATCAATGGATGTGAAGTAAAATGCACATGAGACAAAAACATGATTAAACCAAGCAATGGAAGAATGCTTTTATTGTTGTTCTTCATCTTGAAGTCACCATGAAGTCTTCAACAATGAGCCATGCTCCTACCTCACAGTAAATTCAAGGCGGCCAGTAGCACAGATTTGAGCGGAATTCATTACTAAATGTCGAGCAACGCTAAATGAATGTATCATTTTTGTCAACAAACACAACATTAACTGGCAAAGTGTTTTTACATTTGCTATCATCTATTGCCCGACAAAAAGAGTCATAGAAGATACTCGCAACATATAAACAACCACAGGATACTCATCGGGTCAATTAATTTACAAGATAAATAGCATAATAAAACGATTAAATGTTGACAAAGAATGGTCAGAATAACTTTTGGAAACCACAAAAATAAAATCCCAAAATTTGAAAGTATGACAGTGTATCCATATTGGATATTCTCTCAAGAGCAAGTACACCATAACTGAAATGTACAAAGAGCCTACATCTCGCACGGTGAATCTTTTTACGGACTCCACACTGCAGGAGACTCAAACTCCAGTCTCTAAGTAACAATGAAATGCGCATGAGACAAATCTCTACAAATACATGATTGAACCTAGCAATAGAACAACGCTTTTATTGTTGTCTATCATCTTAAGGCCTCACTATGAGGCCTTCGTACCCGCATTAGTAGTGGCTCCTTTCATCAAAATGATTGGAATGTAAATGGTAAGAAATGAAATGTTTGTACACACCACTTTATCTAGCTTCAATCTAATTACTGTCACCACACAACAATCTTCAATACATCGGCAAACGAATACCGAAGCAAGAACGAGGAAAGGGGGAATTCTAAAATCATAAATCCAAAATCACGGCGAATCATATCTAACACAAATTGAGACGGTGTGACAAAGACAAAACAAACAAAAATGAAAAAGAACGCAACATAACTAAAGCACTAGCAGTGTGAACCCCTACAAAAACTGAGGTATCATCAGGTGTCATCATGTGCTCCGGAAGGGTAAGCATGATCTGCTCCACGAGTGGCACCCGTCACACTGCCAATGGAAAGTCCGGTTTTGTCACAGTCGGTGTTAGTCAGTCTGGTAATAACTCTGAATCTACCCAAAGATATCTATTCTCATTTGTGAAATAGAAACATTGTAACGGACTGTCAAATCGTGGTGACGACCGTAAAACTTCTGTAGTGACAGTTGCTACAGTGACTAAACATACCCTTGATATATATATTTTCGAGACAGTAATTTCGCTCTTTTGACAAAATCGCTGCACAAACTACAGACACAGAAATAGCGAATGAGTTGTGAAATGTACACGCCATATACCGGAGACGTGGGAATATTACTGCTCAAAAATGGGAAGTTCATCATTGGAAAGTCGAAATCATCACGCTTGTCGTAAAGTGTAGTTTTCAGACGTCCAGGGTTGTCAGTGTAGAGGTATAGGTCCAGGTATGATGCTGATGATGGTGAATCAGTGGTCTCATTAGTTTCGTATTCATTTGGGTATATAAGATGAAGGTTATCCTTAAATTGAGGATTGTTCAATGAAAGAACATCATCTATATAATGGAAGCTGAAATTAAAGGATTTGGCTAGCTTATTGTCTTTTTTCTGAACTAGCCTTTGTATGAACCCGGCTTCATATGAATAAAGAAACAAATCTGCCAAAAGTGGCGCACAATTAGTGCCCATAGGTATCCCTTTTGTCTGCTGGAAAACATGCCCTCCACAGTCTACAAATATGTTATCAATCAGGAATTCCAGCATTGTGATGACATTCACTTCTGTATACTTTTTGAGTGAATCAGTGTGATGTTTAACAAAATAGATCCCATCTTTACCTATCACTAAATATGAATATCTTCTTTCACCGTTTTTAGTACAGAAACACTGATGTATTAAATCCCGGAGCACTGACTTTAGCTTATCGTGTGGAAGAGTAGTATGGAGAGTAGAAAAATCAAAATTAATGTGTTGACAATGTTGCAGTGGTTGCGTTCAGTTGAAGATAGATATTCTAATAAGTCTCTCGCGATTTTGAGAATCGACAGCTTATTCACTCCACTTGTTGAGTAAACTTTATCACTATATATCTTTAGTAGTAATTAATGATCTTATCCACTGGTATAAAGGGCATTTGTTTTTATATCTCAAATTGAGATTATGGATTCGATTTACATTCTATAATATCTCTGCGTTGAAATAAAAAAAACTATCTAAATGAGACGCAAAGTGTAACAATTGGTCTTCAAAAGGATGAATAGGGACTATTTCATATAAGGGGACAGGTTCAAAAATCTGTCGCGAATCACAATTTACTACTAGTATTCCTCCTCCTTTAACCTTTTCAAATTTTTATAGGCCATTGAAATTGTCGACGGTTAACATTTTACTAAATGAGTATTCAGTTACAATTTTTATTTAAAATATTAATGCGTAGGCCACATTTTTTCCATGTTTTGATTGCAAAAAGTCCTAAATGTAAATATCCATTTTTTCAAAGCCAACAATCTGTTCATTAAATATTCAATGAATTCCATGGTCGTATTGCATTCCTACTAAAATTGGATTCTTTGTGATTTCGAAGAGAAATCATAACCATCAAATTCAAATAAAATATCTCGTGTCCCATGGCAGTAAATTCTATTTTTAAAGATTTTAATGGAAGAATACAAGCCTGAATTGAATTTTAATACCTAACCTCAATACAGCTTTATTGTTGGTCAATACGTAATCAATATATTTCCTGTTTAAAAATGCAATCAGTCTTTTAATCAATACCTATTATCCAAATGAGCATGATTAACTTCCGATATGTAACATTTTATCTCTTTTTAAGTGGGAAATAATCCGCTATAACGAAGGTAATGAAGTTTACACTACAAGATCCTACAAAGGTTTGACTCTAGGACGATTGAATTTCAATACTAACAGTAGCGTATGAAGTATGTTATTCCACTGGGATATTGTTATAATTGTTTTGATTGGACAAGATTCAACTGTTTTGTCACGGCAACACACAATATCTGGAACAAAGGTTTTGAGGTTATTTAGTATTTAAGTTATTTTGGTAACAACAAAACCACAACATGTTGTCATGACAATAGACATATGGTTTGATTGGTCACTTTCATATCTCACTAGCTGCACATAAAAATCTTAATATATTATAAACTTAATCGTCCATACGATATTTAGACCTATAATTCGAAATTTACGAAAATTGGTGACTTTAAAGAAGAATTTATGACAAATGAGATGATATCAAATTTCATTATGCTAATTTCCCATGCCTTAATAGCAACACCTCTTCTACTGCTTCTTACGGCGTGTATGTATTTCAGCTGATATAATATGCTAAATGAAATAAAAGGGACAACAGGAATTACCTACAATGGCTAAAAAATATAATTACATGCCACAATATGCTAGGGAACTATACAAAAAAATCGCAAATAAAACAAAACAAACGTAAACAACGATAGGAACTCGGGACAGCCGGACTTGGGACCGGCACTAGCAAAAGCAAGCGGTACGGTTAAACCGGTTTACGGGTACCCAAACTTCCCCTTTATGTGTCCCGTTTCCCTATAGTTTAGTAAACATACGAATAAAACCCAATACAGGTAGACTTCTAACTCCATGACCACAATCTTGAAAGGAGGGAATATGTCAATACGAAATTTTGAAAGATGGGACAAGGGGCGCTCGCCGCTAATCTACCGGCTAGCTAAAGGAGCCTAGTCTACTGGTAAAACATACATCTAGTACCAGGAATTCACTAACATATGTTTAATACTAACCGGAATACTACTATATTGATATAAGGAAGAATGTGTGAAATCTGAACACTTTGTGCAACCTTGCGGAATTAACATGAACATGTCGATGTTATTTCTAACTAATTTTAATACCTATCGTAGGAAAACGTATATGCCATTGACAAAATTTCCGTAAAAAGATTTCCCGTTAGAGAGATGCATGCTCTATATACATTTCCGTTATTGTGTACTTGTACTTGAGAGAATTTCTCATTGTGATGTACTATCAATCTTAAAAATTTTGGCATTGTTTTTATTTTTTGTGATTTCCAAATTTATTCTGACTACCTGTTTTTAAGTGCTAACAGCTCACTACTTTATAATGCCAAGTGTTCATACAATCGACTTTATATGTTTGTCTTTATGTTGTTATTGTTCACTAGCTCTGGGCACTATTTTGTCTGGCAACGGATGACAGTGATTGTAAAAGCACTTTGCCAGTTAGTGTTATGCTAAGTGACGATCTTGCGTCTATGTGTTCAAAACCAAAGATGTAGCGTTTGTCGGCAATGAATTCTACCCAAAACGGTGCCAGGGGCCGTCTTGAACTTACTATGAAGTATGAGCAAAGCTCATTATTGAAGACCACACGCTGGTGAATACTTCAAGATGAAAAACAACAACAAAAGCGATATTTCGTTGCTTGGTTCTACCATTTATTTGTAGAGATCTTGCCTCATGTACATTTACTCAATATTCTTTCATTGTATATTCAAGCAAATTTTAATCGATTTTTAACGGGATTTATTTTGAGACCAACAAGCTACTTCAACTGATTTAACAAGACCAAATCGTTGTAGGAGTCAGATTATAACAAGTTTCCATAAAAAATCATAACATTTTTCTCTTCAGGAGCAGCAACCACAAACATAACATTTTTGCTCAACAAAACGCCCGAGCAATCGATATCAAAATACCGATATAACATTTAAGTTCTCTAACCTATTGCATGACCTAAAATATCTGTCATTCATTAATACCACAAGTAAGTCAATATATTTGTCACTTTTTAAAAGCCATTGAAATGAAGACAATTCAGGGAAAATGTCAACAAGATGACAACAAAGGTTGTGGCGTCAACACAATATAGCAGATTAAGTTCAATGGGAGTATTCAAATAAATTAAGATCAATTAAAATAACCTTACTGAACAGCAACATCCAAAGACTCGTACTTACCATCATCAATAATCGAACACACCATTACTAAAATGTTTTGTTACTTTATGCTTTGTTTTTAATTGTGTTTTGTTTGGGATATTTTGTTTGTGCAGTATTCGAGAATCAGTATATACGTGTTGGCATCACTGATATAAATACTTTTGATTATCACTACTATTATTAGAAAAATTCTATAATTAAAATGTTAATATGACACATTTTTTTAATCGTTTCCATACTTCCACATTAGCCAGCCCATTTCTATAATAAGTCTGAATTAAATATGTATCTGTAAATGAAAATGCTCCTTCGTATCAAGTATAGCAGGATAGAGAGGAAAATAGCATGCCCGGTACAGGGGTTTAAAAAAAATATCTGTAAAATTAGGACTTTCAAGTAGTTCGCTACAACGTAATGATTATTATGTCGTTCCCCTGTACAACCGATTATGTCGATTTAATCACTTAACCAGTGATTCCCAATAGAACTAACAGTGTTCAAAACATGAACATTTTGTTATTATTTTCAATGGTCCAAGGTAGGGATAAATACAAACATCTCTATGGCAACCTCCTATGACTGATTTTATTTCATATATGCTTCGCTATTTTTTTTAAAAGAAACAGGAAATATACCATGGAGAAATTACATAGTCTTCATCATGTTTAAGTGACAACCGTTGTAGTTCTAATTTACAACAGAAGTTAAAGTGACATAAAGACGCGATCGTTACAGCTCAATAGCATGTGAAGTTATTTTCACGAGGACAGTTGACAAATACAGTCGCTATTATTCTTAGAATTGATTATGGACTTTAGAACCTCGATACCGCTGTTTGGCTTTAACACCTGATAGATTTATAGTCAGATATTTTTCTAGTATATAGATTCAGTTGATGTAGAGTATAAACAGCAGCAGACAATAAATAGACACCAAATCTGCACAAAATGTTATACTTTCATGCGATTTGTCTTCAGCGATGTCATTAGAATGCGTAAGAAAAACATTGCCGGGAAGGAAACGATTTTTACTGGATTTTAATGCTAAAGTTGAATAATTTTATTTTGTTTTAATGAGATACTTTTAATGAGATATATGTTTGTTATTTTGTATTCATAAAAAAGCCATTGAAGTTTTTTAATCAGATATTGACTAAAGTGATGGTGTATTTCTGTGATCTTACTTGTTTTGAAACAAACAATGGAATCATGGGAACGTAATCTGAGAAACCGCGATTAGTATTAAATTCCATTTACTTAAAAAATTTGAATCAGATATATTGATTCTATAATGAACAAGGAACATCAACACAAATAGGAAACATCGGCTTGGTACAAGGTAGGTTATTTCTAAAACAATGATTTATTCTAAAATCAACAACTTGTTTGAATGAGTTTGTTCCATTTGTTTTCGTTTGTTTGTTTGTTTGTTTGTTTTTTTTTTGTTTTTTTTGTTTGTTTTTTTTATTTTATATTAAGACTTTAGTTACAGATGTAAGACTTTGATTTAATGTTAGCTCTCCGTATGTCTCCCTCGTGCTTTAGTATAGTGCAATATGTAGGAAAAAGCGAGATTGAGTACCACAAATCTGCGAACGAGAAATAGTATGTTATTCTGAGGAATTAATTACTCATTGTTGTATCAATTTAAAAGTCAAATCACATTACATACACCCCCCCCCCCCGGCATTGGGGAGCTTACTATTCAAACGGTATACTTAATATTTAAGTTTTAAATGAAAGAACTCCATCGAATAATATGAAATATTTTTAGTATAAAGTCTTTAGATATCCAGAAACTTTTTTCATACAGGATTCAATGTTTCTTTATAAAACGTAATACATTCTTTTATCTATTACGTATTGTATAAGACAAATGTTTTATATAAAATGCATTGCTTACTTCTTATTTATTGTTTTAATTTTTCTCCCTTTGACCAAGTTTTGTTGTTTTTAGCTAATATTGATCACATGCCGTAGTCAAGGTCACGAGATCAAATATTCTTGTTCCTATTCAAAGGTTTTGTCAATTGAAATGCAACATGTGAAATATGAAAACCATATCACTAGCGATCCAATGTTTAAGTTAATTTTTTTTTCAAAAAGTCCGTCTCATGCCAATGTCAAGGTCATGATGTCAAATTGAACGATTTTGCCCCTAAAAATACTCATGCAAAATCAATTACTATTCAAAAGAAGAACCCAATGTTAAACATTTAAAAAATTATTGTCATATACCAACATCAAGTTCAAGAGTTCAAATATTCTGGTTCCTACTAAAAGGTCTTATCTCAAGACATGCGGGAGATACTAGTACATCACTTGCCACTTGAAATTTATTCCCAATATTAATGTTTATTAATGCTTTTAATGGGTCTTGCAAATGCCAAGGTCAAGGTCATGGGGTTCAATATTCTGGTAGATTTTGAAAGGGTTGCCACAAGAAATACACATGCAAAATATGATAGCCCTATCACTTACCATTCAAAAGATATACCCGATGTTAAAGTTTTAGCAGACAAACAGGCAGATATACAGGTAGACCAAAAACTATATGCTCCCGAATCTGTGATCATCAGAGGCATAAATAAATAAAGAACAAAACAAAAACACCAAAAATCGTTTTATTCACATATATGTTATTTCTGTTGACATTGTGCTTTAGTTTTGTGACGTTGTTGTTCTCTTTTGTTTATTTGTTTTGTCTTTGTCATACTGTCTCAATTCGTGTTGCTATTAATTGCCGTGATTTTGGATTTATGATTTTAGAATTTCCCCTTTCCTCCTTCTTGCTTCGGTATTCGTTTGTCGATGTATTTACGCAGCCTGTATTGAAAATTGCTCTTAATGTACACACATTTATTAATCTTCTTGGCTAACGGCATCAAACAGTAATGTATATATATTTCTTGAATACTAATCAAAAATATTTGCGAACAAAAATAATTTTTACGTTTGGGATTCTTTTTTCATTTCTTTTTTGTTGTATTGTCTCCATTTTCCATTTATGATGCATCTGAATACATCGGCAAACGAATACCAAAGCAAGAAAGAGAAAAGGGTGAATTCTGAAGTCATAAATCCAAAATCACGGCAATTCACAGCCAACACGAATTGAGACAGTATGACAAAGTCAAAACAAATAAACATAAAATTAACAAGAACACCACAAAACCTAAGCACTAGCAGTGTGAACCCCTATAAAAACTGCTCCCGAAGGGTAAGCATGATCTGCCGCACGCATGGAACCCGTCACACTGCCAGTGAAAAGAACTGTTTTGTCATTCGGTGTTAGTCAGTCCGGTAAAAAACTGAATTGTTGTGTGGAATATTGATTCTAAATGTTTTGATATTTATTTGTATTAAATATATAGTAATATAAGGTTTCCATCGAAAGCCTGATTATGAAGGTCTCAATATCAAATATCCAAGTTAGTCTGGACTAAAATATCCATTTGAAAATCAAAGATATCCCAATTATTATTCAAATATACAATATTCTATAGTCAAGATATTTCATATCCCTGTAAGATTTGTTTTGTCTGAAATATCCCATAACCCGTTGTTAAAAGCCCTTAATATCTTAAATCCCAATCCCTTAATATCCCATATCCCGATATAAGCTAAATAAGCCGCAAATGTTTGCATAATGTAGTTCAAAATTGTTTTCAATATGTAATGAATGTTTTATAATGTAAAACCTTACAATACAAGGAAAGTCGGACGACTATAGAGGCAAAATTATCTCTCAAAATATGAATATTTTACTGTGAACGAAACACATACAAGAAACAAACTGAAACAGATGCGATCTATATATTTAAAAATATAAATACCAAAACGTCTTATGACATTTCCCGCCAAAGCAACCTCCAGCACAGTAAATCTCGTTTTGGTACATCACGGTGGAGAGATTTGAGCGAGGTGAAATAAGAGATGGGCCTTCCATCCATACGTTTTCCTCAGGTATGAAAATTTCACACGATGATAAAACTTTTCCATCGATGCCCTCTCCTCCTGAATCAATATAAAATTATACAATTTTCAAATGTTTATAAAATCGTCTTTATAGAATTTCTAATATTTATGAAATGACATAAAATAAAAAACTTAAATATCAGAATTCAATTCGTCATATTCAGATTTCATAATTAGTGTTACTTTTTGTGGAAGAAGTTTTTTGTGGTTTTTTTAAGCCCCAGTCCAATTGTCACGTTTCAAGCCTCTGGTTTTAAAACGTTTTATATGGCCACGTTTCGTGTCATTTTTTGGTCATATTTTAACGGTCTCTACGTTTTACTAGGTTTTTGCCACGGTTTAATACGTTTCCCTACGTTTTGAGCGGTTTTACTACCGGTTATTTGATTTGAATTATCCAGGTTTCACAACGTTTTAACGGTATAAACTAAGTTTTAGTAGGTATTGCTAGGGCTCGTTACGTTTCAACTACGATCTGCTACGTTAATCGTAGGTTTCAGTACGTTTTTGTACGGTACACTACGTTACTGCTACGTACCACTACACACCAGGTAGTTGTTAGTTTTGATGTCAGGAATAAACATTATAAAAGTTAAATATTTAAAGAAATTATTCAGTTAGCTTCCATCTCCCACTATAACAAGAAGCGGGGTCGAGGACGGGGCCTTCGTAAAGGGCGATTGGAAGGCGGGGTCGAAAAAGCTCAAAACTTAATTAGTCTTGGTCTTGGTGTTCTCAAAGTAATATCTTTTTAAATGTCCATTTTTTCATAACTCCGTATATTTTCCTCCTTTCAGTCGACTGGTAAAATTATTATGAAGTTGGTAAATGACAATATTGAGGAGGCTATTTTGGCCAGCACAACTAAGGCTTCTCAAGACACTCAGATAATTTAGTGACGTAGCAACATTCAGAACAATGCCATCTCCTCCTAAATTTTATCAGAAAGACCATAAACAGAATAATTTAGGCCTTCTCCACATCAGATTTTCTCTACTTTCGAAGACCCGAATTCCCTATGACCGTTGGACGCGTAAGCCTCGACTCACAGAGTGGGGGCCAATCAAATGTCTTCTTTCGTCTGCGACTGTGCAGATGCATCGTCCGTTGTCATAGAACGGCAAGAAATTTATGAGTCGGCAAAAGTTTTTTTAGCGGAATAACTCGTGATGCATTGTGATACTGACGCGTTTCAATAGCAAAAGCATTCAGACCTGAATGGCGTGATTGAAGAGAACGAAGTATAAAGACTTGAGTATTCGGGTAATTGGTAGAGGGTTTTCACAAGGGGCTGCTTACGTCATCATGAAATCTTATATATCACTTACAATAAAACAATACCAATCTTGAAAAAATATGTGTTTGTGCAATAGGAGGGGTATTAACCACTTTCAATGTAAAAAGGATGTAATTGGCTATCTGAATACTTTTAGAAAAAAGAAATTTAACATATTGTCATTAATGCCACTCGTTTAATCTTGTCTTGGGGTGAATGTAAAAAGATTCCCATTTCTAGATCGTATGTACAAAGTTGTTTCAAGTCTAATCCTCCAAGAGCGTGGTATTCGTATATGTTGGCTTTTTAAGTACTTTATGTGCTTTATATCCATTGGACGACTTGTCTTTAAAGGGCTTAACATTTAAGTTGATTGCTTTTAGCTTTAAGCTTTGGGGGCCGTCTTGACCTTACTATGAGGTATATGAGTAAAGTTCATTATTGAAGGCCTCATGGTGACTTCAAGATGGAGAACAGCATTAAAAGCGTTGTTCCATTGCGTGGTTGTACCATTTATTTGTTGAGGCTTTGTCTCATGTGCATTTACTCCATATCTCTTCAGTACTTTATGTGCTTTATATCCATTGGACGACTTGTCTTTAAAGGACTTAACATTTAAGTTGATAGCTTTTAGCTTTAAGCTTTGGGGGCCGTCTTGACCTTACTATGAGGTATATGAGTAAAGTTCATTATTGAAGGCCTCATGGTGACTTCAAGATGGAGAACAACATTAAAAGCGTTGTTCCATTGCGTGATTGTACCATTTATTTGTTGAGGCTTTGTCTCATGTGCATTTACTCCAGATTTCTTCATTGCTTAATTAAGCGATTTCTGTAGCTACACTTCAAATCTTGTCACCACCTCACACAAAATTCATGGATAAAAATGAAGAACAGGGTGGTATAAGATTTGAAAGAAATGAACTTTAAAAAGTTTTGGAAAAGAAGTTTCTTTACCAAAAATTTGAAAAGCCTGATTTTAGTGTTGTTTGAACTTACTAATATTATATTTTTAATACTAAAGATGTCGGAAGTCATCAAGTCTCATTTTTATTTGACTTATTATCAAGTACATCGTACACATTTTTCAGGTGGTTGAACTGTTTTGTTGAGAGCTGCTATTGTTGTTGATATTTTCAAAGGCCATTCTTTCAGGGGAGCATCTCCATCTGTCGCCTTTTCATCAAGATGTTCATTGAAAAAAAACCTGAATATATTAACCTCAATGCTTTTCCCGATTGATGTCGCTGCTGAACTATCAGGTAGTTCGAAGGAAAAATGGCAATTCACTCATGTACAAAAATTGTTCCTTATGAGTGAATTTTCCTTTTATCACAACGTCACAGAACAAAACCTGACAGTGCAGCGGTGACACCAGACATGAAAAGATATGGTTTGTGCATTCCATTGTATCAGTTCAACCACTGTTTTGATGTGTGCTAAAACTTTTCATAAGCTTTACCTTAAAGAAATAGCTAAAATAAAACTAAGTATTTTTCATCTGTTGTTTTTGAAACAGGAATGTTTTGTGTACTTTCTGAATGCTTTTAAGATATTAGTCTTTTGTTAATTTANAAAAGAGTTGGATAATCATCAATTATTTTGTGTCAACTCCTTGAACAAGCTGTATGTATTACTTTGCAGAGGATAAGTTATGTACCTTCTTCCATGCATATCATGAATGTGCAAGATGGAGGTCATTATATGAATAAAGTCTGAGGCTAAAGAAGTGATCAATCTCATGATGTGATCTCCCAAAAGTTTTTGGTAGTTTATTAATTTTTGTTGACACATATATTGTTTCAATGGGGAAGAACATTGTTCTAGATGGTGGCGCAAGTTTCACGGTCTATGCATGGTTAGGTATATAGGAAAAATGAAAGGATATGGAGTGAATGTACATGTGACAAAAAAACGGACACGATACATAGAAAACTCCAGTTTATCAAGGACAGGGCTTTTATTCCTGTCTATATCTTGATGTCGCCTGAGGGTCTTCAACAAGTGGTGAACAATATTCACCCCTCAAGCGAAATCAAGAAGGCCCCTATCTTGCACATAAGCGGTATTCTTGACAAAAATTATATGAAGGTCACTCCCTTGCTCCCCACCCGCCATGGAGTGCCAACTTGGGTGAGTCTGATCCGTTGTAGCTGGTTATATTTGTTTTTTGTACTTGAGATTATGACGATATACCTTGCTGTTCCTAGAAGAATAATGTTTGTCTGACTAGATTGGTAGAAAAACATACGCATATTACATTTAAACGTGGTAATACGTAGCAAAGCGAAGCAAGAATAATGATCACGTGATGAAACCTAATAAACCGTGCTAAAACGTATTAATGCGTAGACTAAAACCTGACAGAACGTATCCAAACGTAGCGCAACCCAGCATAACGTAGTAAAACGTATTCACACCTCTATATTTCGTTTCACTACGTATCAACCAAAATATAACCAGCTATAACTAACCATGCACAGACGGTGAAACTTGCCCCACCATTTAGAACAATGTTATTCCCCATTGAAACAATGTGTGTGTGTCAACAAAATTCAATAAACTACCAAAAACTTTTGGGAGATCACATCATGAGATTGATCACTTCTTCAGCCTCAGACTTTATTCATATAATGACCTCCATCTTCATGATATGCATGGAAGAAGGTACATAACTTATCCTCTGCAAAGTAATACATACAGCTTGTTCAAGGAGTTGACACAAAATAATTGATGATTATCCAACTCTTTTTTTTCAGTTGTGCAGAAAAGTTGAATAAATAAACAAAAGTCCAATATTTTAAAAGCATTACGAAAGTACACAAAACATTCAGGTTTTAAAAACAATAGATGAAAAATACCTAGTTTTACTTTTAGCTATTTCTTTAAGGTAAAGCTTATGAAAAGTTTTAGCACACCTCAAAACAGTGGTTGAACTGGTACAAGGGAATGCACAAACCATATTTTTTTCATCTCTGGTGTCACCGCTGCACTGTCAGGTTTTGTTCTGTGACGTTGTGATAAAGGGAAAATTCATTCACAAGTAACAATTTTTGTACATGAGTGAATTGCCATTGCTGATAGCTCAGCAGCGACATCAATCGGAAAAAACATTGAGGTTAATATATTCAGGTTTTTTCAATGAACATCTTGATGAAAAGGCGACAGATGGAGATGCTCCTCTGAAAGAATGGCCTTTGCAAATATCAACAACAATAGCAGCTCTCAACAAAACAGTTCAACCACCTGAATAATGTGTACGATCTAACTTTATAATAAGATAAAATAAAAATAGATTTGATGACTTCCGGCATCTTTGGTTTTAAAAATATAATATTAGTAAGTTCAAACAACACTAAAATCAGGCTTTTCAAATTTTTGGTAAAGAAACTTCTTTTCTAAAAATCTTTTTAAAGCTCATTTCTTTTAAAATCAATACCACCCTATTTTTCATTTTTATCCATGAATTTTGTGTGAAGTGGTAACAAGATTTGAAGTCTAGCTGCAGAGCAATGAAGAGATATGGAGTAAATGCACATGAGACAAAGCCCCTATAAATAAATGATAAAACCACGCAATGGAACTACACTTTTAAAAGCAATCAACTTCAATGTTAAGTCCTTTAAAGACAATTCGTCCAATGGATATAAAGCACACAAAGTACATAAAAAGCCAACATATACGAATACCACGCTTTTGGATGATTAAAACAACCTTTCTACATTCTTACATTCACCCCAAAAATGGTAAAGTCTTGAGACAAAATTAAACGAGTGGTATTAATTACAATATGCTAAATTTCTTTTTTTCTAAAAGTATTCAGATAGCCAATTACATCCTTTTTACATTGAAAGTAATTAATACCCCTCTTATTACACAAACACATATTTTCTCAAGATTGGTATTGTTTTATTGCAAGTGGTATATAAGATCTCATGGTGACGTAAGCAGACCCTTGTGAAAACCCTCTACCAATAACCCCAATTATCCAGTCGTTCACTTCGATCACTCCATTCACGTCTGAATGTATTTGCTATTGAAGCGCGTCAGTATCACAATGCATCACGAGTTATTCCGCAAAAAAAAAAAAACTTGTGCCGACTCTTAAATTTTCTTGCCGTTCTTTGACAACGGAAGATACATCTGCACAGTCTCAGATGAAAGAAGACATGTGATTGGCCCCCACTCTGTGAGTCGAGGCTTCCGCGTCCAATGGTCATAGGGAATTCGGGTCTTCAAAGGTAGAGAAAATCTGATATTGAGAAGGCCTAAATTATTCTGTTTATGGTTTTTTTTATAAAATTTAGGAGGAGATAGCATTGTTCTGAATGTTGCTACGTCACTAAATTATCTGAGTGACTTGAGAAGCCTTAGTTGTGCTGGCCAAAATAGCCTCTTCTACATTGTAATTTATCAACTGCATAATAATTTTACCAGTCGACTGAAAGGAGGAAAATATACGGAGTTATGAAAAAAAAATGGACATTTAAAAAGATATTACTTTGAGAACACCAAGACCAAGACTAATTATGTTTTGAACTTTTTCGACGCCGCCTTCCAATCGCCCTTTACGACGTCCTCGTCCTCGACCCCACTTCTTGTTCTAGTTGGAGATGGAAGCTAACTGAAAAATTTCTTTAAATATTTAACTTTTATGATGTTTATTCCTGACATCACATTAACAACTAGCTGGTTCGTAGTGGTACGTAGCAGTAACGTAGTGTTCTGTACAAAAACGTACTGAAACCTACGATTAACGTATCAGACCGTAGTTGAAACGTAACGAACCCTAGCAATACCTACTAAAACGTAGTTTATACCGGACGAAACGTACTAAAACGTTTTGAAACCTGGATAATTCAAATCAAATAACCCGTAGTAAAACCGCACAAAACGTACGGAAACGTACTAAACCGTAGCTTAAACGTAGTAAAACGTAGACATCGTTAAAATATGACAAAAAATGGCACGAAACGTGGCTATATAAAACGTAGAAAAACCGGAGGCTTGAAACGTGGCAGTGGGACTGGGGCTTTAGAATGCGATGTAAATATTAAAATCGAAGATATAAGACATTGTAAATATCAAATTTATGACATTGTAAAACTTTATGAAATGAATTTATCCATTGGACATACGGTCGTTACAGTAAAAATTCAAAGATAGAGATATCCTACCCTGGACATTTAATTTTAATTGCAAGATTACTCAACTAAAATGCTCATGGAAGGGAAGCATAAAATGCAAATTTATTTTCACTATAAGTTGTTAACTTCATATTTTGTAATTCAGTACTACTACCAGACTACTGATCTGTATATAGATAGAAATCTAAACTATATGATATGTATGATGATTTTAAATTCTTAATTGTAAATTTCCTCTTTCTCAGCAGTAATATATCTGACTCTCCAGTGATATTTCACTTGAATGATTGTTCTCGAGCCAATACTTGCTAAGTGAGGGGTATATTCAGCCTATGTTACTTTTGTTCCACAAGAAATTCTAGTTCGTGTCATCAGAACAGGTTGTATAAAAAATTATGAATTGTAATATGCATCGGTCCATAAAATAGATAGTCTTTATCGCTTTGCAGATTCCTAATTAACAATGAAGGGATATGGAGTAAATGCAAATGAGACAAAGTCTCTACAAATACATGATAATAATAAGCAATTGAACAACGCTTTATTTGTTGTTCTTCATCTTGAAGTCACCATGAGGCCTTCAACAATGAGTTTTACTCATACCTTACAGCAAGTTCAAGACGGCCCCCTAGCACCGGTTTGAGCGGAATTCATTGCTAATTGTCGAGCAACGCTACATCCATGTTTTTTAACTAATGATCCATGGATGCGGGATCGTCAAAAACATAAACTTAACTGACAAAGTGTTCTTACAATCGCTGTCATCCATTGCCCGACAAAAAGACGACAGAAGACGATCACAACATTAAAACAACCAAAGGGCACTCATCGAGCAAAATTGTAAGAAAACTTGGCATAATAAAATCATGAGATGTCAAATTATCACAGGGAATATCACATGTCATTATCTAATATGGAGAATAAATACGGTACTCATCTAACCACTTTTGAGCAAAGTGCACGAAAGGAGTGTCTATATTTCAAAATCTAATACTCTGGACACTTAACATTCAGGCTTCTGAGGCTAAAGCTGTGTGAAGTCTACTTACACTATCCAGATCATAGAAATCTTTACTCCATGAAGTTCTATTACACATTCTAGCATCATATAAATAAGCTGCATGAAGTTCATGATAAACAATAAACTTCATGAATTCATAGACCTAATTTGTATGGGCCCTTATTGATAATATCGTAATGCAACAAGGAAAATGTAAGAACGCTTTTAGTCAATATCCTACCATTAAGAATCGTAGACTTTTTAGCTAAATGATATATGGAACTTCTTTACTTTCTTAATACAGTTGTTGTCCCATTGACTGATCCTTAACTTATTGTACGCCTCTTCTACTCATTCCACATTACCTGATTTACACATAAATACTGTTGTAGAATTGTTGCATGTATGATGAAGCCGTCTTGAACTTACTATGAAGTAGGAGTGTTTGCACTTTGTTGAGGGCCTTATGGTGGCTTCGGGGTGAAGAGCGGCAGTGGAGGGGTGTTCCAATCGCTTAATCTTGCGATGTTGTTATAGGGATTTTGCCCCATGTACATTTACTCCACATCTCTTTATTTGTTCATTTCAAATTTTGATATTTGTCTGGATATGAAAATGGTAGACCTAGAAGAGTTAATTTTCTCCATCCTACTTGCGTCTTCATTGTAACTTCATAATTGTGAGGATTCGGGCCTTGGTTTACTTTATGGGTCAAACTACTTTTGGGTGGTGATTTTTTCGTATCTACATTTTTTACTTTAGGTAAGGGCTATGGTTAAGGTTTGGATTAGGGTAAGGGTTAGAGATAAGGATAGGTTTAGTGTTCTAGGGTTAGATTTAGAATAATCAGGAGATTAGCCCAAGATGATAGGGACCCCCATAGTAAACTAAGACCAAGAATAGTAGCATTAGAAGTCTTTCACTGATTAGTAAGTTGTTTTACTTATAACTGCCTAGATGAAAGAATATTGGCAAAAGGAATCATGTTCTGACACTTTTTAAGGAATACTTTTATTTTACCCAAGTATTACTTTTGTTTCAAATCAATTCTTAATGTGTTATGTGAATCCTTTATAGAACAAAAATCTACGAAATTGATAAATAAATTTCCTTTGATTCTGTGAAATATATATTGTACATTGCAAAAGAACTGAGTGTTCGATTATATTTTGAAGTGGAGCTGCACAAAAATTTGGAATGCCTGTTGTTGAAGTAGCATTTTAGCAAACACATCGAATCGGTAGATGACTATGAAAATAAATGTCAGCAGCATTTTTTTAAATGAAAAAACTTATGTTCTTAATTTATTACCCTGCAGTACAAGGATATCATATTTGTTTACAGAAGGACTCCTACCTATGACAAATATCTTGTTCTCAAATACTGCTACAGAAAACTTTTGCCTCGCAGCAAGTAAAGGTGTCTGTTCAACCCATATTCCAGACAGGGGGTCGTATCTGAAATGATAAAAAACCGTAATAATACAATACGACAAAAGCTTCCCTTGTATTATTTTCTCACAATTCTTTGAACAAAAAAAAGAGAATCTAAGAATATGGAGAACTGACAACTGAAATCTGACAGAATGTCTTATATTTTTTTGTTGGTGTTTAGTGTATCAACGATTTTTTCACATATAAATCAATATGGGTTAAAATTCTGAAGAAACCTCAGGTACTATATTCACTAGAACCATGCGAGTGGGGTGGTATTCATGATTCAAATGTTAAGAACAAAATGTGATGGAAATATAATCTAAAAATGAACCGAAAGCATTTTATCATCAAATATAAATGTTATCCTGACCAAAAGGATGATTTTCCGTTAAAGGTATCTTAGTGTGCTCTTTGAGAACATCCATTTCAATGTTAGAATATATGTTGCAAAAGACAAAAAATATTCAGTTTCGATGTTTATTCTATCTTGAAGCAAAAGAAAGAAATATCTATTATGTAAAGTAAGTGAGAACCGAATTGCAAGTTGAAAAAGAATAATCCAAGGACAATGGCAACATCGGAAGCACAAAGAAACAAAGACAACACAGACAAGAAAAAAAGGAAACATATTTACAGATGAACAAAACCGACCCAAATAAAAACCGTGGGTGAGATCAGGTGCACCGGCGGAAGAGTTAGCATCTCCTGCTTTTTATAAGACACTCGCTGCGTTGAACAGTCGAATTTGGTAGTAAAGTAAAATCCGGTAGAGGAA
The DNA here is from genome assembly GCA_002080025.1 of Modiolus philippinarum. Lineage (NCBI taxonomy): Eukaryota > Metazoa > Mollusca > Bivalvia > Mytilida > Modiolidae > Modiolus > Modiolus philippinarum. Next base: position 2,048 of record MJUU01041837.1, on the reverse strand, counting down.
ACAGCAATCTTAAGCTTTCAAAGGGAAAGATCCGTTGTCCTTTGGGAAACAGATATCCCAAAGCGGTCCACGAGATCAAGATAGTGATGTCGACTATAAAACTTCTGTAATGATGACTTCAAATTATGTGTAGCATACGCTTGTTTAAGTTGCCTATATCTGAGCAAGCTGGATCTATTCTATCAAGTAAGTCTCTGTATCGACCAAAGGCACTTGAGTTGGGAGATGTAAACTCCACATGGCAGCGCTGTAGGAATGTTGCCTCGAAGGAAAGGGAATTTGACCATTGGAAAAGTGAAGTCATCGCGTTTGTCATACGGCTTAGTTTATAGTCTATCTATTTTGTCAATTTAAAGATGAATGTCAAGGAATGAGGCCGATGTTTAAGTGTCTGTAGTTTTCTTAATTTCGAGTTCTTTTGTGTAGGTCAGATGAAGAAAGTCGTTAAGGGACGAAATATCATCTATATAACGAACGCTAAAATTAAAGGACTGAGCTAGTGTTTCACCTTTTTTTTAAAGAAGCCCTTCAATGAATTTTCAGTCTCATAAGAGTGGAGAAACATATCGGCTAGGAGAGGTGCACAATTAGATTCTGAATTCTGAAAAGGTTGTATTGAAATGTGGAAAATAACGGCAGTAGAATACCGAAGGAACTCAGCACAAGATTAAATAAAACAAAGTCCGGAGGCAAGGCAAAAGCAAGAACACAAGAAGACGGAAGACCAGACACTACATGACCACAAAACACACGAATACTACAAATACAACACAAAAAAACTAAAGCACTAACAGTGTGAATTCTAAAAAAAAATGTCGGAAATGGTTGTATCTGAAATAAAACCTGGCACCAGTTTCCCATGCCATGGTCGAATACTTGTGTATGGTAATTTTACTTTATTTAATATGTTGCTTAAAAGTAGAACTTAAAATAATGAAAAGATTTTTCTTGTCAATTCATAGCTTGAATATTATAGCTTTATGGCTCTCCATATTTGAACCTGACGTTGCTGGTGAGAGCACGTGCATAGCACTGATTATAACACAACATGGGTATTTCTTCCAATGTATGACAATAATACAAAAAAAGAATTAGCGGTGAACAGTAACTTGTTAATGTTTCAGGACAGAAATAATTACAATTGATTTCTCAAGAATATAAAATATCTATATATACAACTAGTTTCTGAATAACATAAATATTATTGACTTTCCATCAGTGTGGCACCTTCTATTTTTACATCACAAACTTCATACAGAGCTGAAGTAGAGAAAGTTCTATTATATTCTAAGAAAATAAGTCAATATTTAAAGACAAGCCATTTTTATAACTCGATCATATATTTGAATTATATATGTTTGATCTTTACAGCAAACTACAGTTCAAACACGTTAAGAACATTGGGACTGTGTTAATTAGCATTTGCTACTTGATCTTACATGTTATTACTAAGCTTATGTAAGCATGCTATATGTATTGCGACAATTTTCTAGACATCGAGGCTCATCGAATTGAACAATCTTAAAAATTGTAAAAATGCTGAAATTGTTACTATTGCCATGACATATGTATACAATTCATTTCACATAACATATTTTGACTTTGCATTCTAAGATTAGAACTGAAAATGCCGAAAGAGCAAAAACGAGTGCAACAAAAAAGTCAAGAATTTACGAATTGCTACCTAGAATATTTTCATGAAACAAAGTTGTGAACTGCTAAGACCAAGGCTAAAATCCGCGTTTACTTGCTCTTTTACAGACATGCACGCTTTTTTTATTTCAAGGAGATTCATGCTCAATAACGCATAACAGCAATATCTATAAATTTGAATTACTCCGCTAGCTATTCAGAAGAAATCAATATTTAATCGAAAATATTTGCTTACAAATAGGCTACTTAAGCAAGGGCATGTTGCCCATAACTTGAGGTCATCACTGCAGAAATTTTACGGTCGACATCACGATCTTGTGGACAGCTATGGAATATCTGTTTCCCAAATGACAACAGATCTTTCTCTTTGCCACTAAAGTTTGTTTTTCCTCTAC
>MJUU01041836.1:16336-41479 GCA_002080025.1 Modiolus philippinarum | reverse complement strand
GAGATTATTTAAAATATCTGTTTTTGCCTCCTTTGTCATCAAAGCGGATGATAAAAACAATCACCTCCCATACATATACTGTAGCACAGAAATTTATTGCCTGGAGTCCACATGCACCTCGAAACCCTTTTCTAAGTCTCTAAGTACTTAATTTACCGCAGTTGGAGTTAGATTATGTTAGGGTTAGGGTTAAATTATGGTTAGGGTTAGGGTTAGAGTATTTTAAGGGTTAGATAATAGATAGGGTTAGTGCTATGGTTAGCTTGTAGATAGGGTTAGGGTTAAATAAGGGTTAGGGTTAAAGTATGTTTATGATTAGGGTTAAATAATGAATAGGGTTAGGGTTATAGAAATGATAAGACTAGGGTTTTATATAAAAGTTAAGGGTTAAGTTCAATCCATACCGCTGTTATGGTTAAGGCCTATTTACACGGCGATACAAGTTGCATGCGTCTTGGAGCATGATACACATAATATCGTTTAAACTATATGCTTTTTGTGTGGCTTGCGACTTTTTGAAGTTGCATGATACACAATTTGGGATAGGACATGTTCTATTTCGTGATACAAGTTGCATGCGTCTTTTTCATTTAAACCAATGAAAACCGTGACAGAAAGGTCAGAAAAGGTTGACATAGTTGCATGCGACTTTTTCACACCGTGTAAATGTAAAAAATATCATGATTCAAAAGTTGCATGCTTCAAGATGCATGCGACTTGTAATACCGTTTAAACGTTTATGTATCATGATACAAAAGATGCATGCTTCAACACGCATGCAACTTGTATCACCGTGTAAATGGGCCTTTAGGGTGATAGAAAGGACTAAGGTTAGGGTTATACTAAGTGTATTGCATTTTTTTTCTAAGCTGGCAGCAGCAGAAGTAGAAGCCATATCCAAATATGTAGAAGCAGCATTAGCAGCAGAAGTCATATCCAAATATGTAGAAGCAGCAACAGCAATATAGTGAAATGAGCACGCGAGCAAACCATACTAGTAAACCACTCATGAGTCTTGTTAGCTGTATTTAAAGCTTCGCTTATTATAATTTTCTCATTCGTGCAACGAATCTCGAGGGGTGAAGACCTATCTGGAATGTACCACTGCAATAGCTGTAATTATCATTCCAATCGAAAGTCCAATCTTCTACGCCACAAACAATCACAACATAAGATAGAGCCAGAGATGGACAGACAACAGGATATGGAAACAGACTCTAGCATGTCCGAGGAAAGCTATATTACTGAAGAATCTGACTATACCACCAACGAAAGATCTGATGAGTAAGAACACTCAGACTCAGAATCACCATGGGATATAATAGTAACCAGAGCCATGAATGGTAATCAGTCCGAATACGAAGAAAAGGTTAAAAAGTATATTGACGAAGGACATTAGGAAGATAAAGCACGCAAACTTAGATATAAAAAGATGTTCCGGGAATACAGAGATACGATGAAGGATACCTATCTCAATAATCTGTTCTGGATAGAGGATATGCGGAAAGACCCAGTGCATAGAAAGATCAAAAAGACAGTTCAGTGGTTGAAAGAAGAAAAGGACTATGATACTAGAGAGGCCTGGAAGTATGCTGTAGAAAAAAGACAGTATCTGTTTGATGAAGCATTGAATGAATATAACCCACCATCGACAGAAGATAGCAATGACGCCATGTAAAGGATAAAGAACTGACATTTGGGTTGGGAGGAAGGGGAAATGCAGCCTATAACTATATAGTTATAGCCAGTCACAAGCCTGGCAAAATGCATAGTGACCCTTCACAGGTAATTAAGAAGTGAATATGAATCGTGTTTGTGTCAAAATGTTTAAAGAACCAGTTGGTCTTTTTTTTGCTATCATCTCACCACCACCACCACCACCACCACCAACACAATAGCCTATAATCCAACCAACACCACCGCCGCCACCACTTGACAACCAATGGACACTACCATCACCGCCGCCGCCGCTGCCAAAAAGTGAAATGAGCACGCGAGCACTGCCAAAAACTTACTCGTGAGTTGTATTAAATACTGGTGATCCATTAACATAACCTAGCACAAACATCAATAAATCGCGAGTTTTCTCTCCTTTTAGACGCGGACGTGATAGAAGACACCTAGCAACCAACAAGGTGCTTAAGAACCACTTGAATGGCCGCCATGAACGAGGACGTGATAGAAGACACCCACAACGCACTTTCGGTCGCGCATGTACACTGTAGTAAGGTCACACAACATCCCTGCGGGGTCACGTGTTGTTCCAACACGTCATTTCCGCTTAATATGCTACTTACAGAAGATCCACACCCACTTCCGGTCTACATATAGGGCTACGCCCCACTTCCGGTCGCGCATGCGTCATATAATGAGGTCATACATCCTGCGGTGTCACGTGTTGTTCCAACACGTCATTTTTGGTCAACATGGTCGTATAGGGCTTCAAATAGGGCTACTTCCGGTTGCGCATACAAAACACTTCATACATCCGGTCACGTGATTTCCGCTTCCGATCATGTGACTTCCGGTGACCTCACTTCCGGTCTACGTCACTTCCGTTGACGTTGCTTCCGGCACCACCTCGTCAAATATTAGACGAACTGTGCTCATATACTACTGAAGCTATTTTTGGACTTCGTCATTTTAGCTCGGTATGCCTCCATTATCCGCAGCTCCTCCTAAACTACTCGGTACTTTCAAATCAAATTTGCACAAATGCTTTATTATATATTGTAGATGTGCACCATTCATATCTTTTTTTTTATTTAAATGATGATTGTTTGAACTTGTCATTTTTTCAGACTTTGTCATTTTAGCTTATTAGAGTCTTAAGGGTATGCCTCCATTAACTGCAACGCTTCCTAAACTCGTTGGTAATTTCCAACCAAACTTACAGAATGCTTCAAATATATTGTAGATGTGCCAATGCATTTTGATTACTTTAACTTTGATTTTGTCGGATTTTGTATGGACTTTGTCATTATAACAATTAAGGAATTAAGTTAGTGCTGGCGACACATGCACTTTTCATAATTTTCTTTATATGGAACAACGGCAGTAGAATACCGAAGGAACAAAGGGGTGAAATTCACAAAAATCGAAGTCCAAAGACAGGGCAAAAACGAGAACACAGAAAACAATAACGTTAGACACAAAAACAATGACGCCAGACAGACACAAAGCACAGAACCAGAAACCACAACATTCAGAACAAAGGCACTCACAGTGTGAACTCCAGTGAAACTGAGAGTGACATCAGCGTGTATGGATATGTTATAATACTTCCTAACTTTCAGCATTATGTTTTGTTTTTGCTTTTTTTTTTTTTGGGGGGGGGGGGTTCTTGAATGTAATTCTGAACACCTGTTTGTAATGCCCTCATCTAATAATTTTGCATTGCCAAGTTTTCTTGCAATTGACTCAAAGAGTGCCCTTTGGTTGTTTGAATCTTGTGATTGTCTTCCATCTGGTAATGGATAACAGTATTTGTAAGAACAATTTGTCAGTTTATGCTATGTTTTTGATGATCCCGCATTCATGAGCGTGAAGCATGGATGTAGCATTAATCGACATCTAGCAATGAATTCAGCTTTAACCGGTGCTAAGGACAGTCTTGACCTACTATTAGGTATGAGCAAAGCTCAAGGCGACTTCAAGATGAAGAATAACAATAAAAGCGTTGTTCCATTGCTTTTTAACTATGTATTTGTAGATACTTTGCCTCATGTGCGTTTACTCCATATCCTCTCATTGTTTATTCAAATGGGAAATCCGGGAAATGATACTAGTATAAATTTTAATCTTGAAACTGTTCTTTTTTGGCGACAACTCTTTATCTGAAGACCAAACCCAAATATCTTCTTATACATGGCGTTACACATCTGTTTCATCACAAAAAGTTACACTCTCCTCCGTTTTATTACCCTAAATCGAGGATCATCGGCATATTGATTTTGTCCTGTCTGCGAAGATAGACTAATTATATTTGGCAAGTGAATCGATCAAGTCAAGAGGAAAATATGCCCCCAAAAAATTAGGTCATGTCAAAGGTTAAGGTGAGAGAAGTCAAAATTTGAGATGCTTTTTTCATATGTTTTTCATGTGAAGAAAGACAACTCTTACAGAAATATGCAGATTCAAACTAATAAAATAGGTGCTGGGATATGTAGTGTTTCACAAAAACGTCTTGTTTTACTTTTCATTTCTAAAATTATTAAATTGTATCGTTACAATACATAAACGATGAAACAACGGCAGTAGAATACCGAAGGAACAAAGGGGTGGAATTTACAAAAATCAAAGTCCAAAGACATGGCCAAAACGAGAACACAGAAAACAATGACGTTAGACACAGAAAACAATGACGTTAGACACAGAAAACAATGACGTTAGACAGATACAAAGCACAGAAATAGAAATCACAACATTCAAAACAAAGGCACTCACAGTCTGAACTCCAGTGAAACTGAGAGTGACATCAGGTGCTCCGGAAGGGTAAGGATATATGAATGTCTCTACAGATACATGGTAGTAAATAATAACTAAATACCGAAGTTGCTGTGAATTTATTTTCTGCATATGCGCATTTCGACAACTTATGTCTCTTAAGTGCAGATAAACTCTAAGCGTTTGGAAGACCATAAACTCAAAGATGTTTAAAAACTGATAGAGAGCAAGTAACCAATATGATCTAAATGTAAAGCCAAAATCAGCTAAAGACAGAGCTTTGCATGAGGGAGATACTCCTTAGTTTTCAACAAAATTGACAAAAATTCAGATATTGCATGGTTTCAAATAGATCGGCTTTCAGGTCAGCACCGAAGTACTGACTACTGGACTGGTGAATACCCTCGGGGACTAACAGTCCACCAGCAGAGGCACCGACCAAGTGGTAACAAATAACTAAAGTAAGTAATGGGATAACGCTTCCATTGTTGTTCTTCATCTTGAAGTCATGACGAGGCCTTCAACATATATTTTTTACCATTAAATATATTTCGCTTGCTATAAAAGTACCGATGTACTAATACAATTTAATGAATTTGATATTGTGTGGTTGACGTATGTAATTGTATTGTTAATATATATTATATGGAAAAGATCTTTGTAAGTTGAGATAACTGGTGTCCAATTCATTTGTTGCAAATTTGAACAATAAAATAAGTTTAACCTAATATAACAAATTCATCTTTAGTTTCGAAATTTCCTACCTATTTCCATGTAACTTGCTTTAAATATACATTTACAGTACATACAATAATAGCATAATTACATTATGGATTCAGAAATAATCATAATATTGCTTAATCAAACTGTATCCCTTTGAGTAGAAAAGATGAACTTTAAAAAAAATGATGAACGTACATGCAAAATGGATAGGTAAAATTATATCTAGATAATTGGAGTACAAAAGGAATGACAAAGGGAAATAATGTATACACAAAGCGATTCAAGGATAATCCTGTAAATTTGTAGAACAAAATTTCGAACGTGCAATTATTATACCCCCGCTTTAGCGGGCGGTATATAGTGATCATGATGTCTGTCCGTCCGTCCGTGCGTTCGATCGTTCGTCCGAAATGAAAACTAAATGACTGTACAGTTGAGAGTGTTTGATGGATGCAAGTATCTGAAAGATAAACAAAACTGTAACAACTTCGATTTGAAAAAAATATCTTATAAATGAGATATTTTGAGACGCTGTCAAAACTATTCCATGCCAAAATGTATTAGGGACTATGAATATCTTCACTTTGTAACTCACAAACAAGATGGTACGTGCGAACGTCTAGGCATTTCTTCTTGGAAAATTTGATTCAAATGTATATTCATTATTTATCGATAACAATAGTCCATTTTAGTAAGATTTAAAAAGATCAATTTCAAACTTGTTTCTAATTTCTAATATTGTTAATTTAACCATAATTTCTTCCATTTTACACATTTGTTTTACTTATATAAAGCTATATGGGTTTATATTGATATTTTGTATATACTTATTCTAATTAATTAATATACTTAACAGTTCTCGCCATGATATAGCTGAAATATTGCTGAAGTTGGCGTAAAACATCAATCAATCAATATTCTATTTGCAATTCCAGAATTAGGCTTTGCGTTTTAGTAAAGCATTTCAAAACTGGACAAACTAGGGGATTTCCAGCGTACACTAATAAAAATGTAAAAATTATTTCCTCTTGACCTGCACGGTAAAACTTCCTTTGGTGAACTTAATCGAAAATTATGACCTTTCATTTGTCTATTAGTTTCGTTTTATATTTCAGTAGATTTCTTTTACCAGGATTCCGATTTTATAAGGGTTTCTTCGGTAAATTTGATACGGAAGCGTATTGATATTACATGGAGAAAAAAAATATCTCGTAAATTGTGAGATAATAATCTCATAATTATGACTTATGAGCTCATAATTATGAGATAATATTTCGTAATTATGAAATAATATCTCATAATTATGAGATAACATCTCGTAATTTGACGACTTGTCCAGTGGTCGTGATTTCGATTTTGTTTCTTCCCTTGAAAAACGGAATACATTACTGTATTATTTACTGCATTTCTGTCTTCATTATACTTATTTATTTCCCAGTTTTTCTATTCTTAATTCAGATTTTTTCACTCAGCAAACAAATGTAACTGATGTATGTCATTTTATATGGGAAACGGATATAAGCTTGTTTCCAAATCCAGTTTTGTTTATTGATTGTATTGTATTAATTTATTTATGTTTATCTGAATAAATATGTTTAAACCAAGCTTATCTCAAGCATATGTAAGGACATAATAATCCCCTTCTTCGTGAATAAGTACGAGCGTCAGCGAGTCCTTATCACGAAGGAGGGGATAATCATGGTTTTATAAATTTAGAATATTGTAAAGTACTCAAGAAATAATTACAATAATGAAACATTATAGACCCAAAATAGATAGACTAATTTAGTTCAATTGGACTTCACCCATGCATGCCATAATGGGAGTAATTAAGGTCTATAGAAAACTGTGAAGGTGATTAAATGGGTGTTATAAATATTATTAGATGAGTTATTCATAATGGAGAAGGAAGGTTTAGAGCTTACATAAGTTAAAAGAGATTATTTAAAATACAGTAAAGTGCTCTCGACCAATCAGGTAACAGGATTTCAGTCTTATTTGTGAAGAACATAAGAAATCAGGTTTTTACTAAAGGATTATCTATTGTATTAAACATGTTAGGGTCAATAGCTTTAAACTGCTTGGGCATTTCACTTAACTTGCAAAGCAACTATCTGTAAAATAAGAAATAAGTGATCATGTGCTTAACTGCCAGTATTACAATATTTTCGAACAATAACTTAACTTTTCACTTTAATACATAGGCAAATGGTCACCAATGCAAAAAAAATAAAAAAAATAGATAAAAAAAGGTTTATCATTCACTGTTGTCTGTACTTTAATGAAAAGACATGGCAAGAATAAAGCATTAGCGAATACAAAGGGTGTATAGGGGTTTGGAACCACCTTCTTGAAATATCATACGAAAAATTTACAGAAGTTAGGCAAATTGACAAAAATGTCAAAAAATAGTCTGTAACAACCATTTTCTGGACAATCCAGATGGAGGGCTGTATCTGCCATTGTAAAGGATGCAATATTAGAATTACATATTTACAACAAAAAGTGTAAAAACAATCATCATTATAAGTTATCCGAATTGTTATATGATCTCAAATTATGTCCTGGACATAAGCATATTGTATTGATCAAATCGGGAAACCAGCAACGCACCCCCCCCCCCGAAAATGTATCTAGTGTAAGCATCATTGTGTCTCAGGTTCATTAATATACAACTGAATATTATATTATCTAAATCTTTGGTTAGCAACATAATTAAATAATCTCTTTTAAGTGCTGTAAGCTCTAAACCTTCCTTCTCCATAATAGATAACTCTGTGTAGTTCATAACACCCGTTTTATCACCCTCACAGTTTTCTATAGACCTTAATAACTTCGTTTATGGTATGCATGGCTGAAGTCAAATAAGGCTAAATTAGTCGGTCTATTGTATGTCTTTCAGGTTTGATTATTGTAATTACTTCTTGATTACTTTACAATATTCAAAATTTATAAGAACATGATTATCCCCTTCTTCATGATAATTACTCGCTGACGCCCGTACTTATTCAGAAGGGGAGTATCATGATCTTACATATACGTAGATTATACTGACTTATAGTTTTATATTATGGTATATTATGGAACCTGGGGCTTAAAATGTGCTACAGTGGTTATGTATTTTTTAGATATATTTTTTGGTTTGGGGAGGGAGCTGATTTCCCAATTTGATCATCACGATTTCCTGATGCCAAGGACATAATTTGTGTACATGTTACTTTTTTGATAACTTATTCTGCACAAAATTTTAAACAATATTTCCAAAAATGTGGTTTTAAACCTCCAATGCTTTATCCTTGCTTTTTTATTAATTTTATGATTAGCCCCCTCCCTTAATCTATTTTTGCTTTTTGTTTATCTGAATTATACTGAATAGTCAATTTATTGTTTGAAAATATTATAATACTGGCTTTTGAGTGAATGACAACTTCTTATTGCTTAACAAACTAAATGAAATGCCTCAAACAGTTTTAAGCTATTTACCCTAACATGAAAAATACAATAGATAATCTTTTAGTAAGAACATGATTTCTTAATAAGACAGTCGAAATCCTATTATCTGATTGGTCGAGAGCACTTCACTATATTCTAATCAATTTTATTATCTAATGATTAGTTAAGAATTTAACCCGTATACTACATATCAGTGAGACAGGACAGTTTAATATCGGCGGCACAAAATACCAAAAAAAGCATAAGGGAATGTCCAGAGACATAGCATAAATAACATATAAAACATACAAGCTTTAACAAACACAAAATTCGGTTGTAAATAAAGCACTTTCAGCATTAACTCTCGTACAATACCAGAGTAACATCAAGTACCACGGAAGGATATTCATGTCCCAGTGCGAATGCAATAAAAATGACAAGATCGTCAAAACGTGGTGAACCAATGGAATCATGCTTTTGAAATGTGCCTTTGCGACTTGGATTTAAAGCGAAAAGAGTAAAGAAAAATTGGGGTCTGCCAAAATCCGGTGCCAAGACATCAATCTGTTCAAAATATTGAGTTCGTACTGGAAAAATGGGAATAAGGCATTACCCTTTACAAACGATAAAGGGGTTTATATTCTACGGAATTAAATATATATTATCTGTATTCATCATAAATGTCTGAATGACGTCAGAAAAATGAAATGTTAATGGGGAAAACGTGATGACATATTTGAAAAGTGTCGCATCTTAATGGAGATAAGGGAGACAACGGAAGGTTATACTCCTTCTTTGTCAGATTCTTGTCAACAAAGATAACACTGATGACAGGATAAAACTTAATAAATGGCAATTGCATATATAAAGGTAAAAAACTCAGTACTTATCAAAACACCCTTAACCACTTCATTATTTCCTTGCAGTTGATCTGCAGTAAAGAGATATAAGTTTTCCAGATGGGTTATCTATATACACTATAACGTTCTAGCCAATGTGTGCCGACGTTCGATAATTTTTATAAGAACGTTAGCACACGCCGAAGAAATTGACGAAATTCTCTTGTTGAACGCAATCATAGCGTCGGGCTAACGGCCTTCAACGCCCGGAAAACTTATCCATAACTTGTATGCAACGCTCGCAAAACGCGTAACAGCGTATGACAACGTTGCAAAGGCGTTTGAGTAGCGTGCTTGACGTATACCGAACGCATCAATAACGGTCTTCTAGCATTCATAGAGCGTCTGTATAGCGTTTTGAAGATCTTTGTCAGATCAGCTTGAAATTCTTCATCTCAATAACATTTGCAAATGTAGAAATGGATAGAAATGCGGCCAAAATACAACAGATATGTAGGAGGAATAGGTCCCTCAAAAATAAGATAAAATACTTTCAAAAAATATGTCAGTATGCTACTGAAATAAATCAGCTATCTACATTACTTTGGAATTTTGTCTTGCTCTTTAACCATTATTTTTATAATAAAATATCGGTTAATAACTCCTTAGTTACAAGGACACCCGGTTTGCTTTCTGTTAACGTTTAAAACTACATATCGGACACATTGCGTGCATTACGAACGTCATACTACGTTTTTCCGATTTTTTTTCAAATATGGCTGCTAGCCGATGAATGTAAATGTCGCAAAGATCATGTAACCAAAGCAAAATAAGGGGAAAAAATCTTCAAAATGGATTATTCGGTAAGAAAATAACGATGTTATTTTAAAACATAAAAAAATGTTTTTCATATATTCAAAATGTGCTTATTGTAATATAAAAAATAATATGTTTCTAAGGTGAAGTTTTCAAAGGGAATTGAAATATTTTGCTTGTCTAGTATGTTTTGTTACCGTGTCTAAAATGCGCAAAAAGGGCACGTTTTGTATAATATATCGAAAATTCGAAGGCTAATGGAATAATTCAGCATATCATCCTTTGAAAATAAATATAGTTTACGAAATGTGCATTTTGTTGAATTTCTGAAATTTAAAGAAAAATCAAGTTCTAAGAACAAATAAAGAAATGAGAAGAAAATTGAAAAGTCTAGTCTGTTTTGTTACACGGTTATTTTTAAACGTTATTCCTCGGATTTTAACGCGACGCGTTTTTGTCGTTAAAATAATAAAAAATTATGCACAAACTACGTTTTTGTAGGCAAAGAAAAAGTTAACAACCACTGAAAGAATAAGAATTAATAAAGAAAAAAACGAAGAAAAACGAAGGAAACAAAAAGCAGAATGCTACAGAAAAAACCGTTACAAGAAAATAAAATTACCAAAAATAAAAACTCAAAGTGAAACAAAGGGTGCAATTAAACAAAGATGTTATAACAGACGAATAAAACAGAAAAAATTGGAAGAGAATATAAAAAAGAGAACAGAAGAAATTATATGAAAGAGTACAGAAGAAGACGGCGCAATGATATCGCAAGTACACCCAACAGTGACGACAGGATCCCATTTCCTAACAGAATGGCAAAAGCAAGGTATATAAAAATAAAGATATCAAAAAGGGTAAAAAAAATAATAAAAAACGCAACAAAAGTAAAGAAGAAAAAGAAAAGTTTAAATTTTGATAATGTTGCAACTGTATCCCTTATGGGGGAAAAGGGGCCTGATTTATTGGCGGAAATAAATGACCCATATCAAAAATGAAACTCATAACTAACCTACAGTGTATTTCCTTAACTGTTGCACAGAAGACAGTTTACACATATAAAATTGAGTTTCTCACATTACTTGTGTAACAGAACACTGCAAATTTTAAGTTAGTTTCTATTTTGAACTTTGTATTTATTTCATTCAATGTTGAAGCATTCTACTGGTACTGGATAGTCGTTTCCACATTTTCAAACCTAGTTTCAAACACTCTAAAAGAATTGAGACTTTTTATCTGCTCCAGGTTTTGAACATTAAATGAACCACGAAATACTGAGAGATAAATGGCTAACCTATTGCACAATTCCTAGAAATTACACAAAAATAATTTTTATTCAATTATAGCATCTCCACAAACAAAAGAGGGCACCGTTATACCTTAAATGTGAAGACAAACTAAACTCGCTCTACAGTAAACGGAGCTCGATTACTTTAAGGGTAACAGGTAAACCTTTAAAACATTCTAATTTAGCACACTCCCTATTCGTAACTACACAAAGTGGTGACATTGGTCATTGATCAACAGCATACGGCAAAACGGAACATCTAGGGTTTTTGACTGTCATGGCTAGTTCTGATACAAGTATATTCATGTACCAGTTTAATTAGGAACATTTCACTCTGTTACAGTTTACCGGCATTCCTTACATACTAATCGAGCATGCCCATCGTAACGACGCTAAGTTATAAATAACTTAATACTGAAGTTACTGCAAATTTGGTTTCTTGTGATGACCATTTCTACAACTCATGTCTTTTCAGTGCAGATCAAATCGAAAAATGAGTGACACCATAAACCCAAAATTTGAAAGAGAACGGTAACCAACAGAATCTTAAATAAATGGCCAAATCAGCTAAGGACAGAGCTTTACGCGATGGATATACTCTTTAGTTTTTAACGAAATATCCTGATATTCCTAAAACAATTTTGCTGACAAAATCGGTTTTTGGCTTAGCACAGAAATACTGACCATTGGGTTGATGAAGACTCACACACCCCACCAGGAGTGAAGGATGAAAAGACCAGCACAACCCTTTCATTAAATTTTAGACTTGTACATGAACAATTTTCTGTTTGATTATGTTTTCATAGAATGCCTAACAAAACATCACTATGTTGATGTTTTCAAATACATTCTTTCTGTCGTTTCAGGTCAATTAAAAAACTGAAACAAGCACTTCCTCTTACTCCAAATAAGCGTGCTGCTGTACTTTCTGCTTACGTCGAGTGTAAACGAATATCTAAATCACCAGCAGTTGAAAAGTTTCATTCATCGTTTGATGAAAGTGTAGAAAAAATTGCAATTCAGAATGTCCAAGAAGTAATTACTTCAATAAAACACAAGAGGAACGAGGATGCCAAAGCTGCCTTGCATATTTTAACTTCATCTATAAGCGGGGGGAAATATATCAGAAAGAAAGGGGTCCGTAAAAAATTTAGCCAAAAAATTAGGTTTAAATTGTAGAACTTTAGAGAAAGGAAAGAGAACCAGAACAAAGGTTTTACACTCAGAGAATTCGTCATTTCTGTACACTACACGCAAAACCCGATCCGATGCTCTGACCGAAACAACAAAAAATTAGTTCATGATTTCTGGCTTCAACCCAATATAAGTAGGCCAACAAATAACAAAAATGACATCAAACGTGTGAGAATAAGTCCCAAAGTATATTCTTCTCATTCCTGTTATATTTTGGAAAAAACCCAAACAGAAGTATTTCTACAGTTCAAAAATGAATATCCCGATGTAAAAATAGGACAAAGGGCATTCGAAAAATGTAAACCGTACTTCGTAAGAACAGCACAGTTTAAAGATGTTGTCGGCAGCATGTTGAGATGAGGTCGCTTTTTAAAACATGTATGCAATTTCGAAAAAAGTTATTGTCTAGGGAAGAAAGCACTGAAGTGAAATTGTATGAATCATTAAATGAGCTTGTCAATGATACTTTATGCCCCCGTTCAGCCAATACACATCAACATAGTATTTCATGTTTAGATAGGCAGTGTTCTGAGTGTGGTGTTCGTAAATTTAAAATGTTACAGGGTGAGTTAGATGAAACTGATAATCAAGTTTCTTGGGAAAGGTACGAATATAAAAATGTAAATGTTAAAGGGGACAAAATGATCCGGAAGTTAGTTCTTGTAAGAAAAAGATCTTCTGCAGCCGAAATGTTTCGGTATTTAACGAAATTATTAGAGACCTTTCCTGTGCATCAATTCCGTGCATATTGGCAATCTAAACAAATGAAATCTCTACTGGAAAATCTACCAATTGGTCACTGTGTGGCTATTCATGACTTTTCCGAGAATTACAAATGCACTGAACAAACTGAAATTCAGTCTTCTTACTTTCAAAAAGTAGAAGTTTCACTGCATGTTTCTATCATTCACAGACATTCAGTTCTCGAATATGACGGAAAAGATAGCACAGAGGAAGAACCAAATATAATCACTTAACAATTTTTTGTAATCAGTCCAGATCAAAAACATGATCACCATTTCACAAGCTGTGTTCAAAAATTGATCTCTGAATATATCAGTTCAATCAATTGCGAAATATCGGTTATGCATGAATTTACTGACGGTGTAGTTCTCAATACAAAACCCGACATTGTATGGGAGATTTGAGTTATTCATTTGGGGTATTCAAATGTTATACGAAATTTTTTCGAAACATCTCACGCGAGGGGTCCACAAGATGCAGCCGATGGTTTCATTAAGAAGCAAGCTGATCTCGCCGTTATTCGTGGTACCCATGTGATTCAAAGTTCACGCGATCTCTTTGATTTTGCCCAGAGCAATTTAACTACAACAGCTGACTCATCGAAATGTTCTCGTCGACTTTTCCGATATGTCGACTCTATAAACAGAAATCGCGATCGAAATTTTCGTCCTGTTAAAGACAACAGAAAAATACAGCAAGTACAATCATCTGATGATGGAGATATTTTTGTAAGAAAGCTATCGTGCTATACATGCGAAAATTGTTTTATTGGAAATTACAAGACATGTTTGAATGACGCACAAATGGAAAATTTTTTGAAAATTAAAATGGCTAAAGAATCTGAACTTGATGAGGCAGACGATGACGACGAAAGAGATAACGAACCAGCAGATCTCTGCGACTTAGTCTCTAGTGGAACAATACTAGCAGTAAAAGCTGACGATAAAAATTATCCTTATTTTCTCGTCAAAGCAAACAAACACCCAACCGTTCTACGGAAAAGCGCAACCGACAAATGGGGTGTATCATATGAACAGGGTACCAAAGTTATACACGGATATTACTTTGACACTATGGGTAACAATCCTCTAAAACTGAAGTTACTTAATAGAATTCCAGCTATAGTACCAGCACTTTCAGTCATATATATTTGTTCAGAGATAGATAGTGATGAAAATGGCGTTATCAATTTGAACGAGTCATTGCATGGCCGGATTCTACGTTGTTTAGATTAGTTTACGATTAAAACTATGTTACTGTTGTTATTTTTAATCAAGTGATTTAAAATTAATTGTGTACTCTTAAACTTAATCAGATGAAGCACTTGAACAGAACACTTACTCCTTTACCCGGGCTACTTTAAAGATTTCAAACTTCATAGATTCGCAAACACATAAATATATATGTATAAAAATAGCGAAAATGTACGAAAACAACAATAAATATATATATAAATAAATGATTGAATTAATGAATAAATAAATAAATATATACATAGACAAATAAATAAATAAACAAAGATTTATACATATTACAGAGACAGGCTGTATTAATTCCAATATCGCATAAACGACGTTCCTTTGATTCCTAATTGACGTTACAAACGTTACACCAATACTGTGCGCAACGTCCTAGCGCTCGTCTAACGTCTGCATAACTTATCAACAAAGCGTTGGAGAACGTCGTGAAATTTTGAGCATGTTCAAAATTTTCCGACGCACCCAACGTTCAACAACGCACGCCAACGTGTGTCGACTTGTTTGTAACGTGTTACGAACGTGCCTCTAACTTATACAACGCACACAAGCGTGTACGAAAACATTACCCGTTGTGCCGTTAAAGTGTGACAGGGCCATTACATATTGCTTATTTGTTCTCTATCAGTTTTTAAACATCTTTGAGTTTATGGTCTTCCAAAAGTTTAGATTTTATCTGCACTGAAGAGACATAAGATGTCGAAATGCGCTTATGCAGAAATTAAATTCTCAGTAACTTCGATATTTTGTTATTATTTACTTTTAAACAAATAATCCATAGAATTGCTTCGATCGTGTATATTCGATGAGCATGATGAATCAAACAACGGCAGTAGAACCCCGAAGGAACAAAGGAGTGATATTTACAATAATCGAAGTCCAAAGACATGGCAAAAACGAGAACACAGAAATCAATAGCGTTAGACAGCTACAAAACAGAGTAATAAAAACACAACATTCGAAACCAAGGCACTCACAGTGTGAACACCCATAAAACCTAGAATGACATCAGGTGCTCCGGAAGGGCAAGCATGTCAATTGTTGATTCTTAAAAATTCCAAAGATGTTGACTAGTCTTCTCAGTCTCTTCTATTGCCATGAAGCTCAAAGATTTCTTTTTCTTCCGTAAATGGATGTTTTCCGTGTAAGACAGCCCATAGAAGACAGGGTCGCGTGAAGCTGTCTTACACGGGTAATCATCTAATCTGACTTTGCAATTTGTACGACGTCACAATTGTTACCACAATAAACTCCATGGATGATTTGACGTCACAACAGAGAACTCCAAAATTACTTTCGTTCGGGTTGTTTGTTGTATTTTACAGTGAAAATAGGTTGTTATACTCGACGAAATTAAAAGATCGGGATATCTTCCACTTGTGTGAGAAATTATACGTCTTTTGTCCTCGTTTCACCCGAGAAAAGACGGAATTTCTCACACTCCTGGGAGATATCCCTTATCTTTAATATGGTCTCGTATAAGAAACTATTAGTCTGCTTTTACCCTTCCACACAAGAAAACCTAGTAATGTCTGATCTGATATATCAATGCTCAAGCACAGAAGCGGAGGATACTGTATTTTGTATTGGCAATCAGAATACGTCAATGAAAAAGCATATTTTGTTAGGAAAGGCCAAACTTAGTCAAACAAGAACTAAACTACAAAATGCTGAAATTTTTCTGTCGACATTGTCCTGATTGTCTTCGACTAGGGGTCTTACAAATGGGTCAAAAATAGAACAGATTTTAAATTTCGTTTTTGGTTTTTTTAATTTACTTTGTTAAAAGATACATCCCATGTGAGCTTGAAATTGTTAGGAAAGGCCAAACTTAGTCAAACAAGAACTAAACTACAAAACGCTGAAATTTTTCTGTCGACATTGTCCTGATTGTCTTTGACTAGGGGCCTTACAAAGAGGGTCAAAAATAGCACAGATTTTAATTTTCATTTTTGTTTTTTTAATTTACTTTGTTAAAAGATACATCCTAATGAGAGCTTGAAATTAAAGACAAAACTCAGGCAGGGAGCGTGGACGTAAGAAATCTACACTATATGACCAAGGAGATTCTATCTTCCCAATTTTGAACTTTTCTTTTTTAAGGGCTATATACCTACCTCTCAAGCGTAAGGGATGTAAAATGCATAGTTGATTCGTTATTGTAAAGATTTTTACACGTATATAGTGACTTTTTCCGGGAGTAAAACACTCTCAGAAACTCATGAGTCGGAATATAGTCCTCTCAACACCTATAGTAGAGTACAGACATAACCTCTCGTCCAAGTTAACTTGGAGAGCAGTTAAGAGAACAGCTCAAAGATGACTTGAAGGTTACCTAGAGCAGACTCAGAACAGTCCTAGAATCATGTCTGTTTTATTCATGACCGTTCTACCTAAGTCTGCTCTGGTCATGACCGTTCTCCATAAGTCTGCTCTGGCCATGACTGTTCTTGTCAAGTCTGTTCTGGTCATGACTGCTGTAGTCAATTCTGCACTGGCAATGGCATTTCTTGTCCTAGAATAATTACATTAAATTCAAATTAAAGACCTCAGTATTATTATTGGGAAACGTGATAATAAAATAAAAAATAACAACTCATTAGAAGGAAATTACGTGTGAAAATCGAATAGGAACGGGGTACTTGTCAAGCGTGAAGACAGGTGCATGTTTGCTAATGTAGTGATTTCACATCTACGAACCCATTTTACATTAGATCACAAAAACAACTAATAACAGCTCACAATCAAAGACTAAAAGTCTTGAGAGTCGCTAAATTTGAATAAGTACCTGGTAATCAGATATTCGTTGATTTCCGTTATTTTTGGTTTTTTTTTTGTTTTGTTTTTTTTTTGTTATTTTTGTTTTTTGTTTTTTTTTGTTTTTTTTTTTTCGTTTAAATTGGTAATAATCAAAGGCAAACCAAAGAGATTGGAAACTCTGTGAAATTCTGTCAAATCTCGCGGTGATTATGATTTAATTGTCCATTGTCCAACTTAATTGCAATTTAAAAACAAAATTCCAGATATATACATACATACATCTGGATGGTAAAATTTCATACATTTAAAAAAATTATTTGTTTGTATATCTAGATAAAGAAAAAAGTTTGCCTGTAGTACCTATAACAATCAGCGTAGTTGTAAGTTTCCGATGAATTTTAAGTCTTGTCCCCAGTTCAATTGTCAATATTTTCTGTTAATATGGACGGTCAAATTATGCTTGCAAGGTACTGAAAGGCAATCAGGTGTAGTTGTTAATTCAAACAAATTTTGTTATGCAATTTTTTGAAGTTATTTTAGAATAATATTTGATTTTGGCATTTGAAGGAACGTCTATTTGATAAACACTGCGCTATAATGACCTAATCTAAATTGTGTATACAGAAAATTAATCACTGTCAATTTTAACATTTAACAGATGCCATGTACATAAATAGCTGTTTATATATATATACTGTTTAATATATATAATCTGCATTGACCGAAAATATCTACGCATAAAATTCAAAATCACTAGTATTATAAGAAAACTCCGAATTTATAACGTTTGCATTTCTTCAAAATCTTTCTGTATATATTAGAAATTTAAAACACATCATAACCTGTTATTGTTAACTTTAAACGCGTCAAAACTGAAGATATCTTTTCTCAGTGTACGTATGCAATGTTTTGAGCAAAGTGTATACCAAGGTCAAAGAAAACCCGAGGTAATTCCCGAAATAAACCAATCAGACACTATTTAAATATAGATCTAATTACAGAAATAGAAAGAAAGTTAGAATAAATAAGAGTCGCTTAGCTTTGCTTATCGACTCAAAAATAAGATAACTCTCCGCAAGTTTGACATCCTAGATGACATGTAGAATTAGTCGAGTTAGCAGTTTGTTCATTTTGGTCAGTGTTGTTCATCTTTATGTGTGTGTGTGTGTGTCTTCATTTTTCCTTTTCTGTGCCGTACCAATGTTGTGTTTTTTTTTGTTTTTTTTTTTTTTGTCCTTAGATTGTTCGTTTCGTATTGACGGTTCGGGTTCGGTTCACACTTACTTTGTAAACTGTTATTTAAACAATTTATATTAATATAAGAAAGATAACAGGAAATACCTACAATGGCCGTATACCACAATCACATGCCACAATCCACCAGGGAACCGCACGAGAAAAACAATAAAATGACAAAAGACAAACATGGCCAACGATAGGAACTCGGGATAGCCGGTCTTGGTACCGGCACTAGCAAGAGCTAGCGGTAGGGTTAAACCGGTTTATGGATACCCAAACCTCCCCTTTCTCTATCCCGTTCTCCTATAGTATAATAAAACATACAAATAAAACCCAATACAGGTAGACTACTAACTCCAAGACCACAATCTTGAGAAGGAAAGAAAAAGACAAAACGTAATTTAGAAAGATGGGTCGAGGAGTGCTCGCCGCTAAACTGCCGGCTAGCTCAAGGAGCCTAGTCTGCTGGTAAAACACTGTCGCACTACGGAATAAAGATCAAACTCAAAACTCCCCGAAGGGTTTGGTAAAGAATTATCATAGATTTCAGTAGACATCGGCAGTATCGGTGAGAGGCCAGTATACCTGTAATATCTTCAGTCATTGGATCCCAAAGCCAATTTAACGGAATCCTGAAGAATATCCTGTCAATATCCCCTATTACGTAAAGAATGTAAGTTACGTCCCAGTTTTTTCTGGATTTTTTATCAGTTTTTGACATTTTTTAACAACATTTCCATAAAATCGAGGGTGTCCTTTCGTGTGATATTTAGCTGTTTTTTTTATTTTTTTTAATATCATTATATTTTAATATTTAATAGTTTGCGCTTATTATCTTTCAATTATGGCCTACTTTTACGACTCTTACTTTGTTTATTGCATTTAATTTTGGTTATTGCACATCATATATTTACAAATTTGTTTTATTCGGTGCTCGTCCGGTAGGTTTCCGCTGTAAGTCCGGAGCTGGAACGGTATATCCAATTTCTCTTTGGTGAAAGTCCGTTTCACCAATTTTATCTACCGTACATAAACTGATGCAAGACGGGCGAGTAACGAATGAATAACGTATATATAACGCTTTAGAACCGAACAAAACGTAATCCTACCGTACATTCACCGGACATTTTCTGCGGTTTATGTCCATTCCAAGTTTTGAATATGTACCACCGTACAAAACGAACATCTCCGTACTTATACCGTATCCATCGGATAAAGAACGGACGACAAACATATAGGAACGGAGGCGAACGGATATAATTCATTTTTATACGTTCGGCGTTTGTTTAGGTTATACGGTGTAGTGTAAGAGGGTCTTTAGTTTTCGAGACAGTAATTTTGCTCTGTTGACAAAATCACTGTACAAATTACAGGCAGGTATGACAATAGCGAATTAGTTGTGAAATGTACACGCTATATGCCGGAGATGTGGGAATATTACTGCTCAAAACGGGAAGTTCACTATTGGAAAGTCGAAATCATCACGCTTGTCGTAAATAGGAAAAATAAAAGGATATGGAGTGAATGTACATATGACAAAAACGCACACGATACATAGAAAACTCCAGTTTATCAAGGACAGGGCTTTTATTCCTGTCTACATCTTGTTTTCAGACGTTCAGAGTTGTCAATGTAGAGATATAGGTCCAGGTATGATGCTGATGACGGTGTATCAGTGGTCTCTTTAATTTCGAGTTCATTTGGGTATATAAGGTGAAGGTTATCCTTAAATTGAGGATTGTTCAGTGAAAGAACATCATCTATATAACGGAAACTGCAATTAAAGGATTAGGATAGCATATTGTCTTTTTTGTGAACTAGAACTTGTATGAACCTGGCTTCATACGAATAAAGAAACAAATCTGCAAAAAGTGGCACACAATTAGTCCCCATAGGTATCCCTAGTGTCTGCTGGAAAACTTGTCCTCCAAATTCTACAAATATGTTATCAATTAAGAATTCCAGCATGGCGATGACATCCTCCTCTGTATCATTTTGTGTGAATCAGTGTGATGTTTTACCCTTTACCTTTTTTATGTGTAAAGCAGCATCTGCTACTTTTGACAATGTATAACTGGAACCCGATCTTTGTTATGAGTATCTTCGTTGGCTTTTTCACCTTGGTTCGAAGATGGAGAAGCTTGTCTGAAACATGCAGTCCTTTCCTTAGGTCATTCTCTTGCCTTTCTCTCTTGCCTATCTGTCAAATAATATGTTGAGCTGTCAAATACATGATAATATCTTGTGCACACAACATAACTATTCGGAACATGTATCTTCTGTGTAATGAACGTGTTAAAGGCAGAAGCAATCAATATGAGGATATTTACTTCAAGTTGAGGCTTGATTATTCAGAAATTGTGAAAATTCTTGCCCATAATCATAGATACATCATACCGATGCCACATTTTAAGGGTCAGTTGAAACGACTGCACTTTTATCGTAAAAAAATATACCCAAATTAAAAAAGTGGTTTCGTTAATCAGAGGCCAGATTGAGACATCAGGACATTGTCATGGATACCGTTTTATGAATGTGAAATGTATACAGACAGGGTTGGTGATGGAAAAAGAATATGTAAGAATTTTGATGCACATCCTCGATTAAGAAGTGTTAAGAACAGAAAAAAATCAAGACTAAAAGGTACACTTATTTAAAGAGAGGACCAAATTACATATGGCATTTAGATTCATATGACATAACTAAAAAACCTTTTGGGATTAACATAAGTGAATATATTGATAGGTTTTCTTGACATTTAATATGACTGAAAGCAGGATCAAGATCAAGACATCAGGACTTTGTCATGAATACCGTTGGATGCATATGAAATATATACAGGTAAGGTTAGTGAAATAATACAATAGCAAATCCTCGAAAACAAGTGTTAATACCAGAAACAAAATCAACACTGAAAGGCACACGTATTCACCTAGAGGACCTAATTAAATAATTCAATATGGGTGAAAGCGGGATCTACAAGCAACAACCCAAAAGTCATTGCTGGATATGACCTCAAAGCTATGACTGACCTGGACAAATAACCCGTTTTGGTTAGAGGTAATTAAGGAACAGGGAACTGCATTGTTACAGAAATGCAGTCATTTTTAGGCGTGGAAGCAATGCCCAGCATTCATTTACTGCGCCTTTCCTAGAGAAAAGGGATTTTTAATTTGCTTATTATACCTAAAAACAATATTTCTCTATATAAATTGGACTGTTACTTCCTATTTCATTGATTTATGTCTGGTAGAATGGTGACCGTCTTTTGTTTATGTCCAATCGATGAGTTTACTCAGACAATTGGTTTAATTAGTTTGATTTATAAGTAAAAAACCATTTCAAGGACTGACTGACCAATATGTTCTAATTCTACAGTAAAATGGTTGTAAATATTATGTGTAAAGCGCATTAATATTGAATTAGTATATCAGTACTCAACATACAAATTGTCTGGAATGAATGAAAATGTAGATCAGCTTCAAATAAATGTGTTAAAGACTTCATTACGTATTCAGAAGACATTTTCGACTGACTTTACCAGATGCATATCGCATCACAAAATCAGTTCTATTAACATGACATTTTGGTACCAAAACAGTTGTTCACAATTTAAATTTGCTATGTCAAATGCAAATTTCGTGCCCTCATTTGCGAAAGCTGCCAAGTAGTGTGAATAGCCAAAATGTGTGCAAAGAGACCGGACTAAGAAAAATCATATTTGTTAGCATAATTTTACACTATACCAATTTGAAAAAAAATTATGGGATTTTTTAAATCAAAAATGTATATACCACATAAAATGTCCGGTGAATGTACGGAAAGTTTACGTTTTGTTCGGTTCTCATGCGTTGTATAAACGTAATTCATTCGTTACACTCTAAAACATTTTTTACTCACTGTTGTTTAAAACAAGTAATCAATTACTCAAATTGAGTAAATATTTAAGTATTTAAAGTTGTCAGAATCTTAAGTAATTGTCAATCATGACTAGTAATACTTAGTAATGAATTACTAAGTATTCATATTACTTAGTAATGAATTTACTTATTTCTTTTAGTAAAACAGTTACTTAAATAAGTACTAAAATAAGTAACTATAATACTTTAAAACTAGTAGTTCAACTACAAAATCTAGTATCAATTGCAACTGAAACAAGTAATGAAATTACTTATTGCACTGTGATGTTGAGTAATTGTATTACTAAAATGAGTATTTTTTACGCAAAAACTAGTAAACTATTTACTTTTTTCATGTATGGAATCAAGTAAGACCATTACTTATTACAAATGAAACAAGTAAATTCAATGATTACTAGAATAAAATCATATATCTACTAAAACAAGTAATAGATTTACTAGTTTATGTAATTGGAATAAGTAATCGTATTACTCTGATGTGAGTAAATTCATTAGTCAATCTTGAAATGTGTAATTTAACAAGTAAATCAATCACTATTTTAGTGATTGAAATGCTATCTATATTTCTAAGTGAATATGAACGTTGAAAATGCATGCATTGAATTTCTTACCTTTATTGGCTGTTTACAATGGTTTAATGGCCTAAATAAGTTGAATATTATTGTGTTCTGCTCAAAAACTAAACATTGCTACAGTAACAAATATTAAGATATAGCACATAAATAGTTTTTAGAAGGAATACAAAAATCTCTTTCCTTTCTGTTTGTCTCAAAATGTCGTCTTATTGCACTGACGATGTGTAATTTCCTGTTCATGCCGAACACGACAAACCTGACAAAAAATGCAAAACTGAAAACATCATATCATTATCACGAATGACTCTAAAAAGTTTGCACGGAGCGCAAACCAACACATGCCAATACGTGTATTGCTAGTGAATTTGTTTTTGGTTAACGCAATTATAATTTTTTTTATAGCATATTATATATAAATAAATAAACTATTTATACTTTATAAAGAGACCCAACGGGGCATGATAATTCAAAATAAATAAGATACATTTTTACATTTAACACTGATGGTCACTGATTATAAGGTTTACAAAAATCTTGGTGTGCATGGTTCAAAATATCTATGTAAAAATTATTTGTTTTAGCAAATAAACATCTTAAACTGAAATTATCTATATAAATGTTTAAATTCTTCACAAAATATAAATATAGTAACTTACCATACTTGTACATTATTAAAGCCCAACCGATTAAGCGTCCTCCATTCACACACTACACAACATGCAAAACACTTAATTCGTGTTTCAAACGCGAACACCTATCAGTTATAAAATTAAAATATTAAAACGTTGTCATTACACTATATTAAAATCTCTATCACTTTTTTAATCAAAACCACTTAAAAGTGCCAATCTTCCAATTTTACTCTTAAAAACAACGGCAGTAGAATACCGAAGGAACAAAAATGATAGTAAATAATGATAGTATAAAAGGGGCCCGCGGAAAAGGGAGTATAACCTCCTTTTTAGACTTATTTTGGCTTTATTTTGTGCGTAAATCGGATTCGACTACGCAACAGTCCAGATTTTTTTACTTATACTTCAAATTTCAAACAAAAATAAATTAATAGATAAAACAAAACAAATAAATAAAATTAAAAAATGGACTCTGGACTTCATCTCTTATTTAGTGTATTTTGGGCTCATGGAGATACCCTCATAAAACCGACAGATACTAATTTGTATCCATCATAGGAAATTCAACATGACATTAAACCGTCAACATTGAACCAGTCTTATGAAGTATCTGAGCAAAACCTGCCTGACTGTTTAGACAATCTCTTTGTTCATTCGGCTCTTTATTTATATGAAGGTGAGAAAAAAGCTTATATGTTCCGAATCATTATGACCTTGTAGATACTATCCGTTTGAATCAGATGACGTAATAAAAAAAAACTAGATGTTGTCGGAAACGACAGCTATCCCCGCACTCCCTGTTTGACACAGAAAACAGTTGTTATACACCCTTGGCATAATTTTTTTCATTATCTTTGAAATCTACCTATTGATAGTCATTATTGTTACTAAAAGAATTCTAGGATATATGGTTGCTAAGTAGAATTCCAAAAAATAAGTGGTCTTTGAGACTTTCAGGAAATTAACCAAAATTGGAATAAATATTTTTGAAATCCAGTTGATGAAAATGTTTTTCCTAAACTAAATAAACAATTTAAGTATGGTTGCTAGGTAGAATTCCAAAAAATAAGTGGTCTATGAGACTTTCAGGAAATTTACCAAAATTGGAATCAAATATTTTTGAAATCTAATTTATGAAAATGTTCGTCCTAAACTACACAAACATTTTAAGTATGGTTGCTAGGTAGAATTCCAAAAAATAAGTGGTCTTTGAGACTTTCAGGAAATTTACGAAAATTAGAACCAAATATTTTTGAAATCCAATTCATGAAAATGT
>MJUU01041836.1:0-15610 GCA_002080025.1 Modiolus philippinarum | reverse complement strand
TTGCGTCACATGCCACATGTGTCTAATCCACATTTTTTGGTCTTTGTTTGAATTGACATCATGGGGCCTCTTGTTTGCACCAAGAACAATATCGAAAATCCGAAAGCTTATTGCGCATCTACAGACTATATGCAACAATTCTATAACAAAATTAAATCCCTAAATCCATAAATGTAGGAGGAGTTTGTGTCACATGCCACATGTGTAAAAATTGACATCATGGGGCCTCTTGTTTGCACCAAGACCAATATCGAAAATCTGAAAGCTTATTGCGCATCTGCACACTATATGCAACAATTCTACAACAAAATTAAATCCCTAAATCCAAAAATGTAGGAGGAGTTTGAGTCACAAGAAAAGTGTGACGGACGGACGGACGGACAGACGGACGGACGGACAGACGGAGGGTATAACATTATCCCCGAACTTTCTTCGAAAGTGCGGGGATAATTAATTTAAGGTGGCTCGAAGGAATTAAATGGCCATTGTTATTTTTGTGTTCCCTGAGTGTTAGAAATGTGGCTAATTATTTGATATAGATGTATATATCATTGTATATTTTAGAATATTCTCAGAAACTCTTCATAATTTAAACCAAGCAAGCGGTCTATCCATGAGTTTTAAAGTGAACAGATTTAAAGACAATGAAGATGATTTATTGTCATTTCAAATTGATGTTTTAACAAAACACTGTCCAACTAGCTCTTTAGCACCAGTTTCAAATAAATAAACATTTAAGGTGGGGTTTTATCAATCATTCTTATATGATCTTGGTAAAACCAGCATATACTCAAGGTAGTTTTATCAATTATTCTAATATGACGTCCCTCCAATTCTTGGTAAAACCAGAATATACTCTAGGTAGTTTTATCAATCATTCTAATATGACGTCCTTGCAATTCTTGGTCAAACCAGTATGTACTCAAGGTAGCGTCATATACAGACCACAACACTTTGAATATCATAGACAATTTCACACCAGTATTTTACCTTGTCATAACCAAAAACGTCATATTTGACGGAGTTTGACGGCGGTTTCATGCATCAACACTAAGAAATTTCATCTCCATAGGGCAATTTAAGTGTCAACGAAATAATTCATGGGAGCCTGAATATAAACTGTTTTAACTTTGGGTTGGCCCTTTATGCCTATATTTTCGCCTCAATTAAACTCGGTGTGAAAACCCGTGGTAAATTCAGTATATATACACGATGCTGATATTTTTTCTTTATTAAAGTAATTAATAATGAACAGTTAATACTCAGAAAGATTGTTTTTACTCAAAATAAGTACCATTCAGTAAGGCATAGGTAATAGGTTAGTAATAGGTTAGTAAACACTTATAAAATAAGTAAAAACCAATCATGCCTAAGTAATCACCAGTAATTAATTACTAAGTAATTTACTTAAAATGAGTATCAAACTATTACTAAGTAAAAGATTTTTAGAGTGTACTTGTCTAGCTTGCATCCGTTCATGTACGGTAGATTAAATTGGTGAAACGGACTTCTACCGAAGAGATAATGGTTAAACCGTTCGAGTTCCGGAATACAGCGGAAACCAACCGGACGAGCACCGCATAAAACAAATTTACAAAAATATATGCTGTGCATTGGCCAAAATAAACATAATAAACAAAAAAAAAGAATCTTACTAGTAACAACAATTTAAAGATAATAAGCGCAAAATATAAAATATATAGAAAAAATAAAATACAGCTAAAATTCACAAGAAAAGCACAGAAAGATAGGCCCATATTTTCAATTCTATCTCTTCAACTATGGGGCAACCAGACGGAAAACAAAATGATGGTCCTGCTAGAACAAGAGAAACTTGAACCCATGATTTATCTAGTTAACCCAAAGGCAGATAATTTTGGCCATACTTTCTGTTCCTTTCTACTGATTTTGTCCTGTTTTTACTTTTTAAAATGTGGCCTACTTTTACCATTGTTAATTTGCTTAATACGAATTTAAAACGGTTGCTTATTATATGGTAATCCAAACGAAAGTGTTTTATAACACTTTTTTCAAAAGTTGCTGGTTTAATTTATCAATTGCAAGAGTGATGCAGTGTTTGTTAATTTGTATTTATATTGTAACATTCTGGTATATATACCAAAACATCAAAATAAAAGAAAATCCGTTTTTCTCATCATTTTCATATGAGAACATACTGTACAATTTTTAATACTTTCTTTTTAAAATCGATAGTTTTGTATTCGGTACTCGTCCGTTATGTTATCGTTATAAATACGTTTTATTCGGTGCTCGTCTGGTAGGGTTCCGGTGTCAGTTCGTTGCGAGTTCGGTTTATTCGGTGCCAGGACTGTGCATGTAGGGTGTAATTACCTTATAGCTCCGGTTTTAGGGCGTTTTCGTTGCAATTCGTAAACTCGTAACAAAAATATTTACCACCGTACAAAATGATATTCATCCGTTACTCATAC
Source organism: Modiolus philippinarum (assembly GCA_002080025.1). NCBI lineage: Eukaryota > Metazoa > Mollusca > Bivalvia > Mytilida > Modiolidae > Modiolus > Modiolus philippinarum. The sequence continues at coordinate 13,160 of MJUU01041836.1, read as the reverse complement.
GTTTGTGTTATACGGTGTAATTTAAGAGCGCCTTTTCACTACACCGTATAACCAAAACAAATGCCGAACGTATGAAAATTAAAGTGGGAGGTTGATGCATCATGATAACCACCGCTAAACCCCGGGGCTCTAAACATCAAATAGGAGTCGAAACGCCTAAATATTATAGAACATCTAAATGTTATTAGAATTAAATAGTGTCAATTTACTCTTCAGTCTGTTTTGTCAAGTAATGGGTACCGTAGTATAATTCCAATTGAAAAGAAATAAAACTTTAAATCTATCTACTACACTAGTGAACCTAATATCGCATTATCACAATTAATTACAAAAATGTAAAATATCCAAAGATGACAAAGTGAAAAAAATAATGTCCATGAGAACTCCTAAAACCTCCTTTTTATCCTTTGAGCTCCATTTAATTATTAATGAGTTTTAGTCAATTAAATATCAAATTAATTTTTCTATGACCCAAACATAATCTTGCACAGCCTATATTTGTTTGCATAACTAAGCTTCAATAATTAAAATTAGATTTATTACTGAGGACATTTCGTTTGTGCATTACAGCTGGTCAATTTATCTTTAGTTATATAGATTCAAATTAACCTTATAAATATAAATCCTAAATCCTAAATCACATGATAACAATTAAACACGTTAACATAAAATTGCCCTTTGTCAATAGAATTAAGCAAAACGATTCTAAACATTTTCAATGGCGAATATTACAACAAACATGAACAATAAATGTAAAATTAGTACACTAAAATAAAAAATTGAAAAAACTAGATTCACCAGTAACAACAAACAAATAGGACAACAAAGATCAAACACTTCTCGACAATCTTCAGTTATGCAAGTCATACATCACATCACCATATTTTGAATCATTATGGAACAATAATTCTAGTGACATTTGAGCTTGTTAGTACTGATACTATGTAAAAGAGCAAGAATAATTGAATTTCTTGAATTTTTAATTTTGAGATATGGACGAGAAAGCGCGGGAATAAGCAAATTTCTTGAGTTTTGAACTTTGAATTTTGCATTTTGAATTTTGAATTTCGAATTCTGAATTCTGAATTTTAAATGGTCCTTCTTGGCTTTCGTAACTTTGTCATAATTCTTAAATTATTAGAAAATGTTAATCTCCTTATTCACAAAGAAGGGGGATATCATATTCTTTTACATTTTTTAATGGTGCATAATACAACCTTCAGTTATATCTGGATATACAAGTAATACTACTTGGGGGAAATTGTGAAGTGCAATGTTAAAACTTTCTGTAATATTAGTTCAATTGGTCATACTTGATAACATAAATGATTGAATCTAATCAAGTCATAATTGATTTTGAAAATGTCCTTTAAAATGTCTTGGAGGAATGATTATGTTTTAAATTGGCCAAACAATGATTTGCCATGTTTGCAAACTTACTACTACGCCTTGGTATTTATAGTCCATGAAACATGGCAAGTCATTGTTTAACCTATACTCTCTTATAACTCAGTGATTTTTATTAATAATTCGTCTTGTTTTGATAATTTTGACCATTCTCTTATTATTTCAATGAAATTTCTGATTTTCTCAGAGAGTATTATATAGCAGCATTGGGAAAGAAATGGTTTGTGACGTAATAGTTATATTTAAATGGAGTTTAGACAGGACATATCAAATATCCATATTTCATGTGTGTTAGACTGGTGACTCTCCATGAAAAGAAACATATCCAGACAACTGACTGTAATGAGTTTAATTTATCACTAATAATTTTATCCTACATACTGATAATTATTATAATTATTTGCTTCAAGTGCAATCTTTGTTATATACACGTGGTTGCTATAATGAATTTGGGGTTTTCTTATTTTTCACGTTGCCTAACATGATCCGAAAATATTGATCAGAATCAAATATGTTTGCAATATTTCACAACGCTGTTATTTTTCAAGTCTGATACCCAGTGGGAGACAAAGATGTTCTGCGTAGTGAAAAATTTGCATAAAATGTCATTTGTATTTTTTTAAATCTTTAACTCGTTTGATTGTCTTACTGAATACCACAGGGACGTACGTTTATTCACAATAATAATTTAACTTTATATAAATCTCAAGTGCAGATATAACCTTAACTTCATATGCACTTTTTAAGAGAAATTTTTAGATTTGCCATCCAATCAAAAGATTATTGCATTAATATTGGGAATATTATCTCTAGTAGACTATATAATGAACTCGCAAGTTGGAGTTTGTCTCTTGTGCAGTGTTGAGTCCGTAAAAAGATTCCCCGCGCTCAAGAGAAGTTTTTTTATGAAGTCACGTTCGTAACAGAAAAGAAAAAGATCTGCAATGAGAGTTGCACAATTTGTACCCATGGGAATTCCAATGACCGGTGATAAACAATGTTGCCAAAACGAACAAAAATGTTGTCAACCAAAAGATTAAGTGCTTTAATGGTATCATCACATGTCCAGGAACAATGATTGTTGTAATAATCCTTTCCTTTTGTTACAACAAATAAACTGCGGAGCAGAAAATTTAAAAGCCCATTAAATAAGTTGTCCCAATTTAGATTTAATCAAATTATATGGAAGCCTAGATTTAGATTTAATCACATTATATTAACTTTGGCGGCAAAATTGGCCAAATGTTTTGCATCTCATATTCTTTTGGAGGCGTGGGCTTCTTGATTTTTTTTAAAATATTTATGATTCTTCTTTCTCTTCAATAAATAAAAAAAACATTCCAACATTGAAAAATTGCTTCGCATTCTAAACCCCTTTCGAACACCATACCTCTGACACATGCCCTAAAACTCATTCTTTTAACATGTTGAAATTTCATCGATTTTTAACCAGTTGGTTCGTCTTCTCCACACATGTAACATCTTCTTTCCTTAACAATTATACTTTTTAAATGTGTATCTAATTGCCTTTTGATTTCTATATTATTGGTAGCACATAAAGGTAACAGAATGATTGAACACATTATAATATAATTGACGCAAACATTGCAAGATATTTAGTAAACACACATGATACTGATTAAATCTCTGCAAATACATGTGGTCAAGTCAATTAATGTAACAGTACTTTTTCTCCATTTCAAAATCACCATTAGTTCTTCAACAATGAGCTTTGCTTATACCTAATTGTAAGTTCAACGCTTTTTTACCACATGAATGTTGGATCGCCAACAAACAAATATAAACTAGCAATATGTTCCTACAATCGCTGTCATTCGTTGCTTGACTGAACTAGAAGACAATCATAACAAACAAACAACCACAGGGCACTCATCCATTCAACTGCAAGAAAAATTGGCATAGTAAATAACTAAATCAGAAGTTACTGTGAATTTACTTTCTGCATATGCGCATTTCGACAACGAAATGGCCATACAACTCATGAAAATTATTGCAGTTGGAGTTAACATATGTGTTATGGTCTCGTGTTCATTTACTCCATATCCTTTCGTAAAATATTTAATACAGGAGTTTGTCTTTAATTGCAGTGTGGAGTTGGTAAAGCAATTCCCCGTGGTAGAGATGTATGCTCTTTATTTTTCTTAGATATGATGTTCTTGTACATGAGATAATATCTCATGTGTACACTTTGTTCAATTCCTATCATCTAAATTTATGTAGATTCTAAAACCTATGGATTAACTCCCTCCATCGTAGTTTTGTCCATAGCTATATTTGACATTACTGATTATTCGGATTTCGTTTGCTTTTATGCATTTTAAAACATTTTTTGATAGTATGGATTTCCTTTGTTTGGTTTCTAGTGCTGCTGATGAGGAATAAATTTCCGAAATGACCATACAGCTCATGAAAATTATTGCAGTTGGAGTTAACATATGTGTTATGGTCTCATGTTCATTTACTCCATATCCTTTCGTAAAATATTATGTCTCTTCAGTGCAGATAAAATCTAAACGTTTGGAAGACCATTAGCTAAAAAATGTTTAAAAACTGATAGAGAACAAATAACCAATATAATCTTAATGTAAAGCCAAAATCAGCTAAGGACAGAGCTTTGCATGAGGGAGATACTACTTAGTTTTCATCAAAATTTACAAAAAATTAGATATTGTAAGGTTCCAGAAATAATCGGCTTTCGGGTCAGCACCTAAGTACTGACTACTGGGCTGGTGAATACCCTCGGGGACTAACAGTCCACCAGCAGTGGCATCGACCCAGTGGTAATAAATAACTAAATACCGAAGTTACTGTGAATTTACTTTCTGCATATGCGCATTTCGACAACTTATGTCTCTTCAGTGCAGATAATATCTAAACGTTTGGAAGACCAATTAGCTCAAAAATGTTTAAAAACTGATAGTAAGAGAACAAATAACAAATATCATCTAAATGTAAAGCCGAAATCAGCTAAGGACAGAGCTTCGATGAGGGAGATATTCCTCAGTTTTCAACAAAATTTACAAAAAATTAGATATTGTAAGGTTCCAGAAATAATCGAAGTACTGACTACTGGGCTGGTGAATACCCTCGGGGTCAAAAAGTCCACCAGCAGTGGCATCGACCCAGAAAGCTGTGTTATGACAATTGATATTTATGTTGGCACTATGCTTGATTTGAGCACAAATAAATGAAAAAATATCAAACAAGTATGTGTTTGTGTTTTTGTAAAATTTAGTATAAGATGACAATTACACAATATAAGAAGGCAAAGCTATTCCATAATAAAAAAATCAACATCAATGCAAACAATAAGAACAAAAACAAAATATAATGTAAAAAACAAACAAAAGCAAAACAAGGACAAAAATTAAAAAATAAGTAAATACCGAAGTTACTGTGATTTTGATTCTGCATATGCGCATTTCGACAACTTATGTCTCATCAGTGCAGATAAAATCTAAACGTTTGGAAGACCATAAAGTCAAAGATGTGTAAAAACTGATAGACAACAAATAATCCAATATGATCTAAATAGAAAGGACTAATAAAAAAAAATCAAAGGACTCAAGCAATTTTATAAGACAATATAATATACTAGTAGTTCATTTTTTAACCAGGCCTTAATTTTCTATTTTTGTCCAACATTTGACCCAAGCTCTAATTAGTGTTTGTTGTTTTAGTAATGTTTCCCACTTATCCAACTTTAAGTTTTTACCTGTAATAGAAAAAAGAAGGGAAACGGGGAATGTGTCAAAGAGACAACGACCCAAAGGGGAGTAATAACAACTCAAAGCCACCATAAGATCTTCAATGAACGGTGAGAAAACCCCACACCCAACGTTAGGTCGGAGTCGGCCCCTGAATAAAGATTAATCAAGTTCAGCGAAATAAACATCATCCTAGACTCCTATAGACATAAAGTAAACTAACTAGAAAAAAGACAAGACACACAAAGGCTTAATACATTTCCTGACCTAGGACAGGCGCAAACCTGCTGAGGCGGGGTTAAACTAGTTTTATTGGGCCCAAACCTCCTCCCTAGCCAATGTGATAAATAAAAGAAAACATAAGTAACAACAGTAAAATTCAGTAAGCCACAGGACTGAGTCAATTGTGAAAATTTAACTGAAAGAATGTATATTTTATTAAAAAGTTGGATAAATGGGAATGAACCGATTGTTACTACATGATGTACAATCGTCATCATGATTTGATTTGCAATTTTTCTATTTAACAAATGAGACTAGACATCTTTGACATTTTAGAATGTAAACATATGATAACGTTATTTCTCTAATGATATGTCAAGTTTAAATCGGTTTTGACTCGTTAAATAAATTTTCATATTCATTGTTGAATAAAGCCCCGTGCTATTTCCCGCCAAATCTGTTCGGAATACAATTCTCGGTGTTTATCATTAGAGAAAAAGATTAAACCACTTTATCCCGATTATTACCATATTTTATCCACTCTCGATAGTTAAATTTAAAAATTTCAAAATGCTCGGCAAGCCTCGCAATTAAAATTTTAAAATTTAACTTTCTCTAGTGGATAAGATATGGTAATGAACGGGATCTTGTGGTGTCTATATGTAAATTCGGAACAATAAATCACAAAGTCCCAATTGAATGTGGGCAATGGAAAATATTCCAAGAGAAAATAAGATATGTGAGTTATGCCATTCTTCCGTAAATGGTTATTTCCCGTGTAAGACAGCCCATAGAAGACAAGGTCGCGTGAAGTTGTGGTCAACGTCCAATCCAACGTTTCGATTTCTTCGACGTGATAATTGTTACCATAATAAACTCCGTGCATTGTTTGATGTCACAGTTGGAAAATCCACAAGGAATTGAAAGTTTTACTTTCCTACGGTTTTGTTCGTTGTATTTTACGGAAGAAATAGCTTCTTACACTCGACTAAAATTAAAGATCGGGATATCTTCCACTTGTGTGAGAAATACTTCGTCTTTTTCCATCGTTACAATCGGGAAAAGACGGAATTTCTCACACTCGTGGAAGATATCTCTTATCTTTTATATGGTCTCGTATAAGAAACTATTATTCTCAAGATCTTGGAGACGAATTTCATTATATATTTCCAAATGCAAAAGAAAACAATTTATCAGAAAAAAAGTATTTATCTTTTCTTAAACTTAGAGACATCGTGAATGTAATAATTAAATCAAAATTAACGAAACTCTTTAATTGTATAAGATATATAAACAAATGTGTGTGTCCTCACGGCTGATTAACCTGATGATGTCTCTCTGTATTGTGTAAATAGTATTGTTTTTGTTTTTGTTTTGTTTATATATGATATCATTGTATATTTTTTTGTACATGTCTGTATACCATTGTATTTACAACGGTTACCAGAATAAAATATATATATATATATAGAAAAAAATAAGTAATCGAAAATGCACTGAAAATTCTTTATCCACTAAATTCTTCACACTCAAAAGTCTATAATTCCAATGTTACATTTTTCCAACCGGTTTCACAACTCTGGTGATAATCATGGAAGAACAATAAAAACTGTAACGTCCTTGGTTACGCAACGTTACAATAGCGCTAGGTAACACGGGAGATAACGTTCCTCTTTCAGGAACGATAGAAATCAGTTAGCGTAATAAACAATTGTTAATTTAAATTAAATTGTTACTTATTTAAACTTGGTTTGTATTTACGAATAAAAAATGTCTTTATTGATGCGCATTTCTTCGGTAACATTGTCGCTAAATTGATATATTGGGAAAACGTTAAATTTTGGATTTTTATCGGCTGCACACAAGTCCAAGTGTTCACTGACAAAAATTTGTCTGGTTGTCGGGTCCCTGATCTGCTGACGGTGGACTGTCATTCTGTTTCTTAGTGACATACCAGTTTGTCCTATGTAATCCTCGTTACATCCGCAGCATCTAATAACATAAATGAGATTTTCCGAGGCGCATGAAAAACTACTTTTGACGGTGAATTTAATACCGCATCTGAACTCGTATTCACAGCCTTCAATTAGATTTATGCAAGTCGAACAATTAGATCGTCCACATTTTTTTACTGAGTGGTGGCTTATTTTTGCTGGTAATTTTGCGGAAGTTAATAATTTCTTTAAAGATTTAGGTTGTCTTTTACTTTTTATTATTTTGTGAGATTCCAATGCTTGTCTTATTCTCTGATCCTTCTGGATGACAGGTAAATTATTATATATTACTTTGAAAGCCTCAACATTTTTGGGATTATATGTAGATATATACGGAATTACATCGATTTCTGTGATACTTTTAGTTTTTCGCAATTCCTCAATATCCATTGCTTTTGCTTTGTTAATTCCGTATTCAATTAGTCTTGCAGGATATTGTCTCTCCCTTAATATTTCACTCAATTCATGTAATCGTTTTTCTCTCACTTCACAGTTTGAGACTATTGTGCAAATACGTCTTGCCAGATTATATGGTATATTGTTCCTAGTATGCTTGGGATGGCAAGAGGTAAATAATAGGTATTGCTTTGAGTCTGTAGGTTTGTAGTATATGTCAGTTTCTATTTCTGTATCTTTTTTAATAATTAGGATATCTAAAAACGGGAGTTTCTGTAAGCTGTATTCCATAGTAAATTGAATGCTACTACTTAGACGACTGTTTCGTATTGTGGAAAGAAAGCAAAGAAAAACTAAATGACTTCAAAGATCTGGTCAATTGAGCCTCAGAGTGGTTTAACATACCCTTTACAATGCAAGTCGCTGTATCAAGGCGATATAAATATATATATAATGATGGCTTGGAAACGCAGTTTTCTTATATAATTAAGAAATCATATGTTACTACTGGTACAATAATCACAGTTCAAAATAAATTGTCACATTTTGCCTACCGGTTTCACTGTTGTATACATATTTTCAAGGCTATCTGTTACTATAACTATAACTGTTATAGTAACACATAGCCTTGAAATTCGAGTGACATTTCGATTCATAATTTCGTTTTCACATTCTCCTCCAATGAGATGATGTTTCATTTAACGTCATTTAAATTAGAAGTCTTCTGTGGAAAGTTATGAGAAAAAAATGTTCAAGTTCAAATTGAAATTGTTCATAATTGTAGGTATACACAAATGTTGATTCTCGAAATATAAATTCATAATTACCCATATCACTACAGCTTGAATAAAAGATTGCCAACTGACACAGTTTCAGGTGGTAGATGATGTAAAAAAAAATACAAATTGCAGACGCTATTTTTAAATTTGTTTTTTTCATAAGTGATGTTTACGTCAAAGGAAGCTAGCGTTTCCGAGTTCCTGACGTCTCCAGAACATAATTTTTGTAATGCCTCCATTAAGAAGAAACAAACGACCTTTTTAATTTCACCTTTTACAGATATCTTATTTAGATCTTGGTACAATCAATCACCCTATTTAATTATGATAAATCTTTTTATTATTTTGACTATTCTTGCACGTAAATCTTAAATTAATTTCAAATCTGGGTTTTCAACGATTCTTTATGTCAAGGAGACAACGGCACAATAAAAATGGCTACAAAGCATTACTGTGTAGCCTAACATGTAACATACCATATTTACAAAAATCAAAATTCGCTCAGAAGTACAAACAAATAAATCGGAATAAAGCACATATGTTTTAACAAAATACGTTAAATAGTATTGCAACCAAGAGTCAAGTAGTGGGCGGCACGTAAAAAATTAGTTTCTGTATTTTTTGGTGTAGTGGTATTCACACACCGCAAAAAGTTTTTATATTCGAACATGTGTTAGATCTCGAGATAATTTTTGACTGGTTTAACAGAGATTTCACTGTATAATGTAACTAAATGTTGGTGGCTGATAACTCAGAAAGGCAAAATAACACAGAACTTTTATTTATCATAATGACGTTTTTGTGGTTAGTTTTGTTCTTATCAAACATCAAAAGTTTGCGGTTTTTTCTCAATGTGCCACCGCACCAATACATTTTGCCGTTTTCTTCAACGGACTGGTACTTAACAAATAAAAGGTCAGAAAACCATTGTACGGTTTTCCCGATCTTTCACTTATATCACATGTAAGATTTGATTATTTTTCATCAAAATGTGACACAAACAAAAAAATATCAATTTTATAAGCCAATATGATTAAGTTTGCCAGGGAATTTTTTTCAGAAAAGATAGAGTAGTGACTTTTGACTTGTTGCTAAGGATATGAAAGTTGTTTTTCGATCAGTAATGCCATAAAGATCTTATCTTGCACTTATCAAATCATTTTGTCCATATTGCTAGGCACTTTTCCATCAAATAACATTCTTGCTGGGGACTTCGACCTTTGACCTTGACCCCATTTTGAAGGCCAAATTTTACTGAATATGTTTCCTATTTAAGGTCTTAGGATTATAATAACTGATGGTGCTAAATAATTACTTTACTGTTTTTTTTCCGTATAATTTTTTTTTGCAAAATTATAACATGTACAAGACATGTAGAAAAAATGCTGCTATGAATGTGTTGGTAAAATTATAAAATTATTGGTAAGCGAAATACCTCGTTTAGTGCTTCTCAAGTGTGTGTAAAAATTGTAATATGGCATTGTTGGTTGTAATATAACTCAACAACTTTTTACAAGTTTTGTTTGCCTTTAGATATGTAACGGAACAAAAATCTCATAACCGAAAGAACAACATATACATACTTGAAGTGATTCAGAATCCAGAGACATGTAAAAACGAGAAGATTACCATTACAAAGATTTATTTACAAAATATACGAACATTTCAAGACTGCAGTCTAATAAATTACAAACATATTACCCCTTACCACAAATATTCAACACAATTTATTTCATTTTATTCAGGTTGAAAAGCTTAAACATTGTATAAAGGTCCAATGACATATCATTTTCAAACACCAAAATACACAGAGACTGACATATATCACAAATAAGATCGTGCGCGCGGTTTATGGGCAGTTATTCAATAATTAAAACTGGATTTCGTAAAATTCTGATATGCTGGAAATCCACATTTTTCACCAAAATCACCAAAAATTTTTACCCATATTTTGGTGTTAAAATTACATATTACGATATATCAAATGAAACTTTTGCAACAGTATGCTATGTTCATATATATGTAAAGACAAACATATTTTGGGAACTTTTAAGTTTAATTTTGTTGGGGTAGGGGGTAAGATTTTCGGTATTTAGAGTCACATTGAAGACTCCTTGTTTTTCTAAGCAGTGTTTTAAGATAACTTATGTATCGGTTAAAACAATAAACTGGAATATTTGCAGATAAATCCTCCAGATTTTCCACATATAACGATTTAAAAGTGGATTTTGGACAAATCTGAAATGCTAAGAATTCCCATTTTTCATCAGCTTTGGACAAAATATTGAGTTTAAGTGGACAAGTAGGATTTAAAATACCAAATCAGGATAGAATTCATAAACCTTGCTATATGCAACGCAGATTTTGCGTGTGGTGTTTTTTTTTCCCAACATGGACCAAAAATTGACAATTTCAGGGAAATTTTGTTGGGGTAGGGCTAAGATTTTCGGTATTTAGAGTCACATTTAACACTCCTTGTTTTTCTTAACAATGTTTTAAGACAACAAATATATTGCTTAGTACAATTAATTGGCATATCTGCATATAATTCTATAATTTGACATATATTCCGATTTAACAGTGAACTATGGACAAATCTGAAATGTTGAAAATTCCCATTTTTCATGAATTTTTGGGAGAAATATTGAGTTTTAGTCCACCAATGGCTGTTTAAATACCAAATCATGATGCATTTCATGAAACATTATCATATACAACACACATTTTACGTGTTCTGGTTATTTTCATGCGAACATGGGAAAAAATGACAATTTTAGGGAAAATTTGTTGGGGTAGGGGTAAGATTTTCCGTATTCAGAGTCACATTAAACACTCTTTGTTTTTCTAAACAATGTTTTAAGTCAACTAAGGTGTCGCTTGGTACAATTAATTGGCATATCTGCAGATATATCCTCTATATTTGGCATAAATAGCGATTTAACAGTGAACTTTGGACAATTCTAAACTCTTAAAAATTCCCATTTTTCATCAATTTCGGGCAAAATATTGAGTTTTAGTCAATAAATGGCTGTTAAACATCATAATGTTATTCATGCACCAATGTCATTTACAACACACATTTTGCGTGTTCTAGTTATTTTTATGCGAAAATAGACCAAACAATTGATAATTTTACAGTAAATTTGTTGGTGTAGGGGTAAGTTTTATTGATGTATGATGTTTATATTACCTAAAAGCAGCCATTATTTGTAATGGATGTAAAGCTAATATTATAAGCTTTCATTTGATGCATATTCTAAATGATATTTGTTTACTAAAAATAATATTAGGCAAAAGAAAGACAAAACTTATTATAAATCGAAATTATTTAAAGGTCCATGTATTTGGTATATTTGAAAATAAAATTTGTCATTTAAAATATGTTAACATTGTCTTAACATGTTTTATGTTGAATAAAATAGATTGAAAAGCTAAAAACAATTTTCAGAGTCGGGAATTGAGATGCACTTCGGGTACTCTAGACCATAAAACTTGCGTAATTTCAATGAAAATATCAGTTTTTCGGCAATATTTCAATGGGGTAGGGGTACGTTTGATTGCGCTATGGAACGTATTGGGCATAGATATTGTAAAAACTTGGGTTCTTTGTAAAGCTCATACAATAATCAATCATTTAATACCTCGTTTTTATAAGTTTAAGGCATTTGGTCAACATTTTGAAGCGACTGAATAAAAAACTTGAACGAAAAACGAAATTTTAATGTATTTATAGGGAATTTGTCCCATGTACATTTACTCCATATCCCTTTATTTGTATGTTGTATAAGAGGAGGTGACATCAGAAGTAACCAGGGTAGTGAAACATTGCTACTGGTTAACAGTTTTGGTTATTTGATTATTGATCGTGGAGCATGAGATTTGATTTCTTTAGAGACTCAAATCGATTAATAAAATGAAAGATTCTGGATCCTTCAATCTCATTTGTTGACGCATTGATTATTTATAACGCATCTTTTGTTTAGTGAATTACAAACGGGTATTGCGTGACTTCCAAATTCATGACTTTAAAGCCAAACCACCTGATTGTGCTTGCTCCTCTTCCTCATTCAATTATAGTCCGGCTGGACACGTTATAACTGGTGACCTAGATATCGTAGACAACCTCAAACTACGAGATATGTTCTCAAAAGGTCCCAAATTTCGTGAGCCCCAGCACATCAACTGGAAGTACAACTTCAAGATTTTGATGGATGCAGTTGAAGACTATGCTAGGAAGAGAAAGAGGACGTTGAGACATTGTCCGACTGGATCAGGTCCATAAAGTCATTAATTGTAAATCGCATCCAGCGCCTAAAAACAGCTATGAAATCCAGAAATCACAGTATATTTGAAGATCCCCTTGTAGAAAGAACTCTGTCCAACCTCCATGAAAATTACGTCATTGTCCCTGCAGGCAAAGCTTCTAACAACATACCGTTTGTATGTAAGAGACACTATCTCGACTGTCTTGTGAAGGAGATGGGCATCGACAGTTCATCTGGAAACCCTACTTATACCCCTGGGATGAGATTGTAAAAAATCACACTTCAGTGTTATCGTCATTTGGCATAAAAGCTAACGATGATAACAATCAACTTCCTTACATCTACTGGGTACCTAAACTTCATAAGAAT
>MJUU01041829.1:89398-137994 GCA_002080025.1 Modiolus philippinarum | reverse complement strand
GTCGGCCGTAAAACTTCTGTAGTGATGACTTTAAGTTTTTGGTAACGTACCCTTGCTTAAGTAGTCTATTTGTAAGCAACTGGGCTCTATCAAGGAAGTCGCTCTATCGACCACAAGCGAATGAGTTGTGAGATGTAAACTCCATATGCTGGTGCTTTTGGAATGTTGCCACAAAGAAAACGGAAGTTTACTATTGGAAAAGTGAAGTCATCGCGTTTGACATACAACCTAGTTTGTAATGTACCTCTGTTGTCAATTTCAAGATGAAGGTCAAGGAACGAGGCCGATGAGGAAGTATCTGTAGTATCCTTAATTTCAAGCTCTTTTGGATAAATGAGATGAAGAAAATCACCAAAGCGAGGGGTGATAAAATATCATCTATATAACGGAAGCTGAAATTAAAGGACTTTATTTTGAAGAAGCCCTTCAATGAATTCTGCATCATAAGAGTTGAGAAACAGATCGGCTAAAAGAGGTGCACAGTTTGTGCCTATTGGAATTCCGATGGTTTGTTGAAAAACAGATCCTCCAAACTGGACAAATATATTGTCAATCAGAAACTCTACCATTTTTATCGATTTTTCCTCCGTGTATTTTTTCTGTGATTCTGAGTCGTATTTCACAAAGTTTGCTTGTTCTCTGCCTATGACAATGTACTTATATCTTCGTTCGCTGTTCTTACGGGAGAAACATCTACATGTATGAATTATTTTTTTCAGTCGAGATTTCAGTTGTTCATGAGGAATGGTAATATAAGGTGTGGAGAAGTCAAAGTTTTAATGCTGTTACAATGCGATAATGATCTTGATTTTAGGATGTCAAGCAGATCTTTAGAGTTTTTAATATCCACATTTCATTTACACCACTTCTTGAAAAGCTAGTATCACAGTATTTTTGAAGGAACTCTTTTACGGCTGTCTAGATGGAGGTTAAAAGCTTAGAAAGAGGTTTTGTGGAACATTTTGCAGATCCAGCGATGTATCGTTGTTTGTATGGGTATTTGTGTAATTTTGGTAATTTTGGTACCCAGTATAAGGAGGGGAGATCGGTGTCTTCCTCTTATGTAAAAATCCCAAAGGAAAGCAAAACAGATTTATGGTTCTGTAATATCTCCTCCTTAGACAGATTAGTAGCTGTGTAGGTTGGATTGCCCTGGGAGTTACCAATGCCTAGTTCTTTCTTTAAACATTCGATGTAGTTTTGTTATCAACCACATTTGATAGCAATGATTTCAACAGGTTATACAGAGATCATAGAAGAGGCTGCAATTCTTGTTTTACAAGTATCCCACAATAGGTACTAAATTTACTTGACATTCAACCATTGTTTAGTATACAACATTTAATATTTCAGTACATTTTTTGCACCCACCTTAACAAACTATATCAAGGATGTTCGCTTGTCATGTTTATGCATTTCTGTCAGATTTTCGAACTTCTCTGGATTTATCCATTCAAAAGCTTAATAATGTTTTGCTCGCTGACCCCCTAATTTTTTTGGTTAATTTCATTTTATGTATCTTTGGAAGCATTCTGACAAAATTTTATCCAACTGGTGTTATTTTGTCACATTCATTATTTGATAAACATAGCTCATGTTAAACCTATGAAAAAATGGAGAGGAGTTCAGTTTCCCGCCATTTTTTGAAACACTTGTATCTCAAAAGTTTCATCGGTAACCTATCAATTTTTTCGGCTTTAATTATTTCCTTTTCAATTTTCTAGCAAAAAATCACATTTACTTGACATCCTTAAGACTGGTATAGACACTGTTACACTTCGCAATTCAATCGCGCATTTGAAAAAGTCGGATACGGGGTAGTTTTGAATTTTGGGCCAGAACAGTAATTTGACGACTTTCCTTTGTGACGCCACATTGAATGACAGGTGTGAAGCGTCATATTTGATTTACCTCACCGAGAATTAACTCCCTTTTCCGTAAATAACGTTTAGTCCGGAAACTTAGCATTTGATTTTCAGGGGGAGGCTTTGGCGATTTTGCCCTGAAATTTTTTTTTTTTTTTCACGAAAACACATTATTTATTTTCACCAAATGTCTTATCAAATTATTTATTCTTATTTGCAACAACAACAACAAAAAATTTCTTCAGATCAAAATTAAATGATTTATTTTCATGACAAGTAGGATTAGAATATTTATTTTTATTGGCACCAAGATTAAATTATTTATTTGCAAAGTCGCCCAAGCCTCTCCTGAAAATGAAATGGTCATCCCCTAAAAGCATTAGGGCGATAGATACATTTTTTTTTATTGTAACCAATACTTCGGCAAACGAATACCGAAGCAAGAACGAGGGCAGTGGAAATTCTAAAATCATAATTCAAAATCACGGCAATTCACAGCAACACGAATTGAGACAGTATGACAAAGACATAACCAATTAATTACATCATAAACTATCTGTTCACAAAAATACATCAAATTCTAATGGATAAAAAAGTCATTTCTATTAAGCTAAAAATTGCCTTTTCATATTTTCCCCGTGCATTCTATGTAAATTCAGGGAAAACATGGCTAAAAATGAGCAAACTTTGTTGTCGATTCTAAAAAAGCAAGCATTTTATAACAGATTTTGGGTACAAAATGTAAGTAGGATTGGTTCTTCAATTGTGCCGATTTGCAACAAAATCTCATGGATATGAATATCACTGTCTAGTACCTTAAAACCCTTTTTTTTCAACTGTGTAACATGTATTTGTATAATGTTCACCATAATTTTATATTTTGTGTTGTACTCTTCTTGCAGAGTGTGTATCCTTTTGGATCTACTTATGTCCGCAACAAAAGTCTTGTTAACATGGTTTTGGCTGTTGGATGTTATATATATTCACGTAATAAATTAAGATTAACAGAGTTGGAGNTTATGTATAACCCGTGTCATGAAATGTGAGTGAACTAAGAATCTAGCCCGTTTTACCCGTCTCAACTGTAGTGAATAACAATTGCTTATTTTCGTTAGTCCCGTAGATAGTAGTTAACTATGGGGAAAAGTCGTAGGTTTTCAAAAAACGTTTTTTGAAAACCTACGGCTTTTTGCCATATCAACTACTAGCTAAAAATTGCCTTTTCATATTTTCCCCGTGCATTCTATGTAAATTCAGGGAAAACATGGCTAAAAATTAGCAAACTTTGTTGTCGATTCTAAAAAAGGAAGCATTTTATAACAGATTTTGGGTACAAAATGTAAGTAGGATTGGTTCTTCAATTGTGCCGACTTGCAACAAAATCTCATGGATATGAATATCACTGTCTAGTACCTTAAAACCCATTTTTTTCAACTGTGTAACATGTATTTGTATAATGTTCACCATAATTTTATATTTTGTGTTGTACTCTTCTTGCAGAGTGTGTATCCTTTTGGATCTACTTATGTCCGCAACAAAAGTCTTGTTAACATGGTTTTGGCTGTTGGATGTTATATATATTCACGTAATAAATTAAGATTAACAGAGTTGGAGTTTTCGGATGGGATGTTATTTATAAATTATTACACCTCACTATCATTTTTTTTTATCAAATAAAGACTTTTATAAAAAAAATAAATCATCCCCACAAACATGCGTCAACTTCTACAGCAGTATAGCGACATTAATCATACATATCAAGGGAAGAGACTTTGCCATAGCAAGGTCAGACCGTAAATCACAAATCAAATAAGTCATTTGGCTTCAAGCTAATAGAAATGATTAACTTAAAAATCATCTTCTTTATCACTCATTTGTAAATATTCTATTACCAGCTTATTACTGTCAGTACTTTAAAAAAAGAAATTTTGTCTGCGGGATGTGGTGTTGTGGCCGTTTTTTTACAATTCTACAAAGACGTTCCATTTATCAACTTCAGTGTAAAGACAAATGATTTTCCTGAAAAAAAAAACTATATATAATAACGATTTACATCAACGAGTGACCTCAATGAAAACTAGTCTTCTTATAAAATTTTAATTTCTTGATATTTGGGTTATTGGATGTGGTTTGTTTCCATTGATTTATTCACTTTTGTACCTTTTTGGGGCCATTTAGGGCTTCCTATATGATGTGAGGTTCCTCACTGTACTGAAGACCGTACAGTGACCCCTAGATGCTTTGTTTTTGGTCGTTTTAACCTGGATATGGGATGTTGTCTCCTTGACATTTACCACATTTCCTTTCTTTTTCATTTATCGAAGCAACAACTCAATCAAAGCTCCGATGGAACTGAATCTCGAAGCCCTGAAAATCTACATGTGGCAAAACTTCGTAGTCACCCAAAGAACTGCTGCATACGTCTTACGTTATTCCGTAATACGTGAAAATAATCGGATTGTGTGATTTCGCATGTCGATTTCATTGCTATAACTATATGCAATACACTGTCACAGGTAAACAAATGTTATTTTCATCTTTGACAAATTACTGCGCGACAGGTTCGTTGGTCCGAGACGCAATATAAAAAACGAGTAATTTGATAAACATGCATATTGTTATCAATTTAATATTCAACTTAAGAAAATGAAGAAATATAACTTAAAATCACAATGTATACGATTTTGAAAGAAACTTGCGCACTATATTTTATCGGAAGCATGAAGATTATTTTTTAGAGCTGTTAATAATTGGCTTAAAGCCTTACGTGATTTTTTCTTGTAATATTAACATCTCTCCAGCCATTTCATGGCTTCGAGATAAAAAGGCAATTAGAAAATAACAAAAAGGGCAATATAGATTCAAAACATATATAGAAAACAAGAAAAAAGAAAGATCAAAAGAGGAAAAAGAGTAAAAAAGAACAAAAGACAATGGAATAACAGCCCAGAGCATTTAGTATCATCATTATACAGACATTTTTATTTATCACATTGGCTGTACGGGGAAGGTTTGGGCCCAATAAAACTAGTTTAAACCCGCCGCAGCAGGTTTGCGCCTGTCCTAAGTCAGGAAATTTATTAAGCCATTGTTTGTCTTGTCTGTTTTCTAGTTAGTTCACTTTATGTCTATGGGAGTCTAGGATGATGTTTATTTCGCTGAATTTGATTACTCTTTATTTAGGGGCCAACTCGGACCTGCCGTTGGGTGTGGGGTTTCCTCACCGTTCATTGAAGATCTTATGGTGGCTTTGAGTTGTTATTACTCCCATTTGGGTCGTTGTCTCTTTGACACATTCCCCGTTTCCCTTCTTTTTCTTGTCTGTTTAGGTAGGTTCGGACTGCATTCAACGTTTAACCCTGATCGTCCAATTATAATAAAGATAAAAAGATACGATCATTTCAAACGCTTTTGCCGGTATATCAATTGTCTGTTTCTGTTAATTAGTCCCTACCGGCTTCGCCGAAGGGGACTTCAGGTTTGCACTCCGTCAGTCCATCCATCAGTCCGTCAGTCCGTCACACTCAGTTTTCCAGACTTTTTCCCATACTATAAGAGATATTTACTTAATATTTGGTATGCGAGTCCACCACCATGAGTAACAGATCAAGTTCGAGTTTGGTTCCGGTTCATCGATTTTGGACGGAGTTATGGGCCTTTGATTTTGAAAATTTTGGTAAAATATAGGTTTTCCGACTTTTTTTCTAAACCGTTTAAGATATGAAGCTAATATTTGCTATGGGACTATACCATTATGAGTTACAGATCAAGTTTGAGTTTGGTTCCGGTCCATTGATTTTGGACGGAGTTTTTGACCTTTTACTTAGAAAACTTTGGTAAAATATAGGTTTTCCGGACTTTTTTCTAAACCCTTTTAGATATGAAGCTAATATTTGCTATGCGAGTCTACCATTATGAGTTACAGATCAAGTTATAGTTTGGTACCGGTCCATTGATTTTTGATAGAGTTATTGGCCTTTGACTCAGAAAATTTTGGTAAAATATAGGTTTTCCGGATTTTTTTTCTAAACCGTTTCAGGTTTCAGATATTAAGCTGATACTTGCGTTGTTAATCAACCATTATGGGTTACAGATCAAGTTTGAGTATGGCTTGGGTCCATTGATTTTTGACTGAGTTATGGGCCTTGGGCTCGGAAAACTTTTCTTAACTATTTTTGCTGCTATAACAAAGAATTGTTCCAACGGTAGGGGACTTCTGTATTGCCTTGCAATACGATCCACACTTGTTGAAAGAAACTTTTGCTTTCTGATTTATTGTAGATGGTAATGCGTATCGAATCGAAAGACTGTTTTTCAAATAAGGAAAAGCAGGTGAAAACAAATATTGATGGTAGTGGCTGTACAAAACAAAATTAACGAACAGTATTGTGAGGAGTTGAAATTCAAGAAACACATTGTCAAATCAGGTGCAAAGCCATTGAAAAAAAGCGATTCGTAGCGCGAAAAACCATTCACTTCCTTTGAGGAAGTGTCCGGTTACAAATCAACAGCAATTACTTTCATTTTTGTATAACAAGAAATAGATTAATGATATATTTCCACTTACCTCCTAGCTATCTTTTAATTATTTTGATATCTGAAATTCAATCTAAAATTGATGTCGGGCCTATTTCATGGCCTATCAAATACTCTGTACTTTGGTTTAAGGTATAAGTTTCTTCTTTTGATCAAAGAAAAAAGCTCAAAATAGATTTTAACAGTTGAATTTGTTACATTTCTCTTCAATTGGATCAAATCTACCAATTTCAGTCACTCATATAGGATGCATCTGTCAAAAATACCTACAAAATAATGTTCCAAGTGTATGTTATTCACCGGAAGTAAATTCTGAAGGTAGATCGAGCCTAATAAAAATATCAGACAGAATTTTTTATTTTAAGATATTTTGTAGTTCTTAGTCCATTTGTTCAAAAAATTAAATAAAATATTTCATTGATGATCTTTTCCTGTTATCAGGCTTTAGAAATGAGACCACATTCCGAATCTTTCAGCAATATTTACAAACATTATAAAGGGAACTGTGAGAGCATGCTTATTGTTTCGCTTTCATATGAAATTAATATCAGATAGTTTTTCCATTTTTTTTCATTTTCAGAGATCTTCAGCTATTTGTTGAGCTGAAAAATCTATATGTCACCGTTTGATTACGAGAGATGTTTCATAGACAGCATTTGAGGGAAAAGGGGGCTAACTCGTGGGGAAGTGTATGTGTGTATGTCAATTTTCTATGACGTCACAAAGTAAAGGCCAAATAAAGGAATATTCGGGCTTGAAAATCAAGTAATTTCCGCACCGACTCTTGGTTTGAATATGCGCCAATCGAGAATGCACCGGCGTTAGTGTCAGTGTTAAAGCAAAAAGTGATATTCCGTGGATTCTATGGGCACCATCAGGACTTGTTTCACAATAAATTGAAATAGTCCGCATTTTGCTACTGACTGGTTAATATCTTATTAGAGTTAACGTAATTATCTACATATTAATTGTAACTAGCTTGTTTCTTTGCGAGACATTTCTTTTCGAAAAATAAGAAATCACATTGTGGGTGATTCATGTACATGGAGCAATAAAAACTAACCCTGGACGAAAAAACTTTTCCGGGACGTCAGGCTCGTTAATTTTTTTTTTCAGCGGGGATTCGGAATGAAAGACATTATTTTAAGCGATTACAAGATTTTCGGTTATTTTCTCTGTATACTCGCCATCATACCTAATCAACGTATTACTCGAATCTTGTCATCTGTTTCTTGTTTGAAAATATTTATTCCGACGAATGAAATTATCGCCAGAACAGTTTTTGCACATGTTGGAGAACACTATGATCTCCTATGAAATGAAATTGACGAAAACAGCATAAGCATTAGAGAAATAATTTTAACGTTTTAATACAGTTTTTATGAATAAAAATATGGCAGATTTTCCAGATGTTTTTACATTATAGAGGATCTATACTTGTATTAAAATTTGATTTCACTGTTCTTCATTTTTATATTTTATATTGAAAAGTTTTAACTTCTAATCTCATTTAGTTTTCACACTTAAAAGTGAATAATAAGTTCTAAAGTCTGTTTCACTTCCTTTAGATAATGGAAATTCTCTTCTGTTGACTTTAATATTGCATATTTCGGCACCGGATTTTGCATGTTTGTATAAAAATATTGTACATTTCTAGAACCACTTTTAGTTTGATGATTTCCTATTCAAATGGATAGAAAAAATACTTTTTAAAAATGCTCTATGCTTTTAAAGGGCTAATATTTTCGGCGCACAATTATCGACAAGACTGGACCATTATGAAATAGGTATTGGCAGGTATTACATGAAATCAGATGATAAACAAGTCTCACTTTGACTTTTACCATGTGCTTCTTCCCCTTTTTAATTCAAGAAAAAACATACCCGTAAAGGAAATAATTCAACAAAATCCCCCAATATGTAATTGAAATATGCATGCATTAAACGCAAAAGAAATATTTGAAAGAAATTGTTAATGTACTGCTACTTTCTATTTCTTGTTTACAAACAAAAAGTCCGTGGATTAAATTTGTAACCCCGAACGAGTACACCTTGCTATTATCAGATAGGTCAAATCGGTTCATCTAGTTCATCAAGTTACTTGGTCACCCTTAAAATAGGACAATCCACCACTTAGAAATTTTCACCTGTTTGAAAAATATTGTGAAAATGCATATGACTGCAGACTTTTGTGCATGCCCTAAACGGAGAATTCAACATTTTTCAGTTATGTATGGTCATTCCTGATTTACATACCAAATATGATAAAGATTAGTGTACAAATAAAGCTGAAATCGTAAGATTTCCATTATCTAAAGGAAGTGAGACAGACTTTAAAGTGCAAAATAAAAGGATGGTCACTCCTCAAGTTCATTATATCAAGGATTTAAAATTATTATTCTTATTTATTAGAATATGGATCATACATCATTTTAAGCCAAAAATACTTATAGGTCCGTGTGGTAGTTTTTGAGATTTAAACGTCTAAAATTTTGGCGGGAAACAGAACTTCTCTAGACTTTTCATTCACTTTGCATTAAGGTAATCAACCATTGAAATTCGATGAAGGTATATCAAGAATTTCATTCAAATTTTATCAATGTCTATTGAAGATGTATACTATCATATTTTGAAAAGAAAAGTTGGGGTCAGTGTGCAAAATTTTCTAATGCATAATAATGTATAAAACAAGAGAATTCCGAAAGTCAGAGACAGTTTCAAAAACCTGAGGAGTGACCTTCCTTAACAATTCAGTGTGCAAAATTTTCTAATGCATAATAATGTATAAAACAAGAGAATTCCGAAAGTCAGAGACAGTTTCAAAAACCTGAGGAGTGACCTTCCTTAACAATTTGAGATTTACAACTGTTCTCAACGAAGTTCTTCACATTTCATGAATAAATGAAAGTCCAATTAGAGCACAAAAAGGCATAAGAAAATCAAAACACAAACTAATTAGGGACCGACCATTTAACCTGAAAGGGGGGGTATGTTTTTTTTTCTGGGCAGAAATTTTTTTTTCACGTGTATCAACAGAATATATTTGTTTTTAAATTAACATTATTTTTTTGGGGCAGAAAGCCTCCTTCAGAAAATTTTTTTTCATCATCTTGGCAGACAAAATATTTTTTTCACATAAAATCAGATCCAAAATATTTTCAAGTTAAATGGTCGGTCCCTTACAAAAAACGAAAATCCGTAGACATAATAACAACAAGAAATTGGACAAAAAGTACGAAAATACAAACATTTATAACTAAATAAACAACGAAAGGATATGGAGTAAGTGCTCATGAGACAAAGTCTCTACATATTCATGGTGAATTCAATAAAAGAACAACCCTTTTATTATTGTTTTTTTCATGTGAAAGTCATAATTAGGCATTCAACAATGACCTTTGATTATACCTCAAAGGTTCAAGATAGCCTCTAGCACCTGTTTGATGGGAAACATTTACTAAATGTCAATGAATGATACATCAATGTTTTTTTCTGTTCATGGGTGCAGGATCGTCAACAAACAAAAATTAAACTGACATTTTGAGTTTGAAGTCTCATAAAAACTGGATTAAAATAAGATGCTCCTGGAGGGTGTGAAGCTATAGAGCCAATGCTTGACAGTTTTATATCAATTATAAAGTCAAAGCATCCTTAATTTTGTGATTTCTTTTCTATTGAAGCATCTCTTCGAAACACTTAAAAATATCACTTCATTCTTTTTATATTTCCATAATGAACCAATAGTTGGCAAGCGGTATAATGTGATATAAGAGAATGGTATTAAGTGTAAAAAATTAAAACATGTTAGTGAATGGCCTTAAAATTTTGTTGAATTTAAGCACTCCCTGCATTTATTTATAGTTAATAGAAAAAAGAAGGGAAACGGTGAATGTGTCAAAGAAACAACGACCCAAAGGGGAGTAATAACAACTCAAAGCCACTATAAGATGGGGAAACCCGACGCCCAACGGCAGGTCGGAGTTGACAGTTTGCACTCCTTTATGACATTTTCCCTAGATTTTAAGAATTACGTGATTTTTCAAACGAAACAAGTGTTAAATAACTGTTGAAGAGTATGGAGACCTTTTAGTTCAGCATTGTATATGGTTTGAAAAATGTTTGAGTTTTAAAATAAGTTCTAAATGCAAGATATGTATACTACAGACGCAGCGCACAAAGTTGACTCCATAAATGTAACGTCGTCAAGTCATAAAAATGACGTTAAAAGGCCATAATTTACAGAATGGTGCAATTCTACGTTTTCATTGTTGCGTTTTTTTAAATTTAATGTTATATTTGTTTATTTTTGATAAATAATTCTTTCTCTTTTTTTTTTCTTTTGGTTTTGCCTCTATTTTAAGCGTTTTTGTTTTTAAATAATAAAAATGTTTTATTTTTTTTATTTAGTTTTGTTTCGCTTTTACATAACTATATACTGGAATAATTTAAACTCACGTCTTGTTAGAATTCAACTATATGATAAGTAAGAAAGAACAAATAGAAAAGGAACGAAAATCGAAAATTTACGAGAACAAGCCATCCATTAAGTGATAAAATAAACAGTTTCAAATTTTATTGACCTCTATTAATTTTTTGGTTTAATCATCTAAGCAGCGTAAGATTCTTCTATGAAGAGTATCATCAATTTGCACTATTCCTAAATCGTCAAGTTCAAGTTCGGAACATATATAAATTACGGAAGATGCGGGAACCATTGCAGGAATACGTTTTATCAACTTTTGCTGAAGTGGGTTATCGTTTACAATTCCAAAATAATACCCATGTAAAACTTTCGTTCCCGGCAAAAAAGTTATACCCCACTTATCAGTTGTTTCTTTTCTAAGACTGACCATTGGCTTGGTTGCTTTAACTAAATAATAAGGCTGGTCAACATCGTCTGTTTTAACGGCAAAAATTGTTCCACCTGAAACGAGATCATAAAGTTGTTGGTTTTCGTCTAATGTGTCGTCTTCTTGCAATTCCTGTTGCTCCTTTTCTTTACATAGTTTGATATTTAAGAAGGATCCAATTTGACCAACATCTAAACAATTTTCATACTCACAGTTTAAACATTTTTCACATGTATAGCATGACAACCTTCGAATATCCTTCGTTTTTAATTTAGACGAACAAACTTGATGGATTTTTCTGTTGTCTTTTACTGGCTTGAAAAATCTATCGCGATTGCTATCAATCGAATCAACGTACCGAAAAACTCTTCTAGAACATTTAGAATCATTCGAAGTTTCACTAAGATTTTGCACGGCAAAGTTATACAACTCGTTTGCATTCTGTATGATGAAATTCCCACGAATTACAGCCAAGTCAGCCTGTTTTTTAATAAATCCTCCGGCGGCATCTTGTGGACCGCGAGCATGTGATGTTTCAAAAAAATTTCTTATAATTTTATGATAGCCTAAATCAGAGGTGGCGTAGCTTAGATCTCCGATGCAGTGGCGGCTTTTGTATTGAGCACTACAACCATCTGTGAATTCGTGCATGACAGAGATTTCATATGATATTGAGTTTAAATAGTCACGAATTAGAGTCTGACCTTTGTGGGTAAAATGATGATCGTGCTTTTGGTCGGGGCTAAAAACTATAAAATGTTCTGTTATAATATGTGGTTCATTTTCGCTGCTATCGATACCATCGTATTCTAAAATTGCGTGTCTGTGTAGGATTGTCACATGAATAGAAATTTCTTGTTTCTGGAAATACGATGATTGAATTTCACATTGCTCTGAACATTTATAGTTTTCAGAAAAATCGTGTACTGCTACGCAATGTTTCTGGGGTAAATTGTTGATCAACGTTTTCATTTGTTTTGACTGCCAGTAAGCTCTAAATTGATAGGACGGAAAATTTTCCAGTAACTGTTTCATGTATCCGAACATTTCGTGTACCTTGGTAGTTTTCTTTACAAGGACAAGCTTTCTAACAACTTTGTCGCCTTTAATTTTGACATTTTGGTATTCGTATCTTTCCCATGACACTTCCCCATTTCCATTTTCATTTAATTCTTCCGTTAAAAACCCCATCTTTTCAACGCCACATTCTCAAACAAGACATTTTGTGTTGATGTGTATTAGCGGATCGAGGACATAGAGATCATTTAAAGAATCATACACTGCAACTGAAGAATTTTGTTTTCCGACCAGGGCTTTCTTACGAAACTGCATACAAGTTTTAAAAAGACTCCGCATTTCTACATGGTGCCTACAACAACATGTTAATTTATCTTTGTGACTTGCCTGTCGGACATAGTACGGTTTGCATTTTTCAAAAGCACGCTGACCTATCCTGATCTCTGGAGTCTAAGAATACCTCGGTTTGTGTTTTATCAAGAATATGGCATAGATGGGACGAGTAAAGTTTAGGCCCAAGGCGGACACGTTTTAAGTCATTCTTATTGTTTGTCGGTCTGCTGTTACTTTCTTTTAGCCAAAAATCATGTGCAAGCTTTTTTGTTTCTTCGTTAATAGCATCTCGCCTAGTTTTCTTGATGTATATAAAAAGGACGATTTTCCCGAATGCATAACCTTTGCCCTGAACGTGTTACCCTTTTGTATTGTTTTCCGGTTGATACCCAACTTGCTGGCCAAACTTTTAACAGCTCCCTTTTTCTCGATAACGGAATCACAAGTCAAAGCTGATGTAACTAAGTTTACACTCGCGATTGCATCTTTGTTTCTTTTAAGTTTTACAGATGTTAAAATTTCTTTTACACTTCGAATAGCAGATGAATCTACATCCTCCTTTTCCATGGATGTACGAAATTTTACGACTGCAGGCGATTTTGTCGACCTTCTTGCATCTACATAAGCCGAGAGGACAGCGGCTCGTTTCGAGCAATCAATTGGTAACGCTTCTTTAAGTTTTCTGATTGACCTATAAAAAATGCAAAAACTTTTTGAATCACCAGGGTATTAATGTGTTCACGTGCTTTATTCCAATATATTTTTACCAAATATAGAGTAATAATTTACATAATAGGTATTCTTATGCATTAAAATTTAATGCAGAAATTATTTGTTTGATATTAAAATATCGACTTTACATAGAGTTCAGATTCACTCCTCTCAAATGTTTACTTTCAATAACTATTTTTATTGACATTTTAACATTTTATTCTCTTCTAGATATTTTATTACTTAAAATGTAGTAATATCAATTAAGACAGCACCAATTTTGAAAATTCTTAAAACATATGAGGGAACGAAAAGGGTAAGGGTGACCGAGAAAAATGATCGAAAGAAAGGGACGGGAGAAAGGAGTGATGGAAAAGAGAAAGAGGCGGAAGAAAAAGAGAAAACGAACAAGAAGGGGAGAAAAGAACATGAACGAGAGGCCAAGAGAAAGGAGAAAAGCATGGGAGAAAGGAGAGGGACAGGAGAAGGGAGAGAGGCGCGGGAGAAAGAGGACAGAAAATGGAAAAGGAGAAGGGAGAGAGGAGCGGGAAAAGAGAACAGAGACAGGACAAAAAATGGAGAATGAAGAAAATTATGAAAGGGAGACCGGGAGAAAGGGGTAGGAGAAAGGAGTAAGGCATACCCGTGTCCGCCCCTCACATATTGAATTTATCTGTATAAAAGAGAAATTTAGACATATCATGTCTTCAAGTTTAGGATACTGTGTCTTTGTTTTTCAAAAATCTTCTTATTAAGATAAGATGAAACTTTTCATTTAAACGAAAATTTTACAGGTTTTATTTCATACGGTTATTTAACATGAATGTCTATTGTGGTACCTATAAAATGACCTTTATAGTGTTGGTGAAGAAAACAATTTACACACAACAGATCTTATTTCCGTATTTTCGTAATTACGCGGACTTACCTGGCTTTGTCCATTCTGTTAGAAAAAGCTCCATTATCTTCTGCATTATCTGATGGTGGGGTTGCTGTGACACGTTTTCTATAATTTTTCATGTATTCATTTCTTTTATGTTTCTTGTTTTTAACCTGTCTCTTTCGTTCATTGTATTGTCTTTGTCTTATTGCTCCTGTATTGTTCTTATATGTTTTTGTTGTCTCCTTTACAGCTGGTTTATTTTTATAATAAGATTTTAATCTTTGCCCTCGTCTTTTCTGTACTTTCAACTCTTTATTTATTCGTATTCTGTCTGCTGATGACAGGGGGGTGTTTTGCTAAAAAAGGAAAGGATTAGCACGAATTAAAGTAACTGTAAAATAACTGTACGACCGATTCAATCTTCTTTAATGTGCGCGTCGTCACCGACGTCGGATTTTTAAACGGAAAATACGCGCGTAACAAAACCATTGGACATTAACTCTTTTTATATATTTTTAGACACATTTGTACACCAGATTTAATTTTGCAGCATGAAAAAGTTCAAAAAATGCACATTCCGAAAATATGTTTAAAGTGCGTCATTTATTGATCAAAGAAAAAAAAATTGTTCACTCAGTTCATTGAAATACCAAAAATATCGCCTAAAAAACGCCATTTCTTGTTATTGTAACAAAATGATTGGACATCAAAAACTATCAGTTGCCAAGTAAAGAAAAAATGTTATCACCATATTTAAAATATTTTCTAAAACTTTTCATAATGCACATTTGAGATATGTATTTATTTTTCTTACTATTACCAATGTTTAAAGCTATTTACTTACTGATTTCTCCATATACCGCAATAATTCCGTCAAACTAACGTCCATTACATACTCAGTACATTACTTCATTACTACGCACAGTGGCCATTTTTAATTTTTGTACGTTGAATTCTACATGACGTCACTGTGAAAGTCCGCGAAATACTGCGTACAAAATTTTGGGGAAATCTGTTAACTATTCTTGAAACAGTAGACCAAAAACAATCATACTCTATTTTTCATGTTACAAGTTACGCTCGGTTTATTTGCTATTTTCACTATATTAATCGCGTAAAATAAGTTTCAACCTAGACAAGTAACATATCTTTTTGTTGAAATGCATTTAATTAGTTACTTGAATGCAAAACAAGTGATTTTTGTTAGTTTCAGTGTTAATAGGGCTTATAATAATACTTTTAAAAATAAATTTCACATTTGCCGTCAACTTTGTGCGCGGCGTCACAGCGATAATTATTCTTAGATTCAAAATTAGTTTTTTTAATCATTCGGCAATTTGAAAGATTGACGGAAAAGTTTTTGAACATATTCATAATGAAATTATTCCCGCATGATTCTAACTTTTATCATCTAATACATTTTTTTTTTCGTTTCGTTCGTATGTTGACCTTCCTTTACACTTTATTTTGGTTGCGACAGAGTTCACCAGAAGTTCGTAATAGCTCCGGAACTTTTAACAACGTTGGTAATTAATAGGTTGATGAGACCATCTGCTGTTGTACACTTCATCAAGTTTATGTATGTATGTATGTTGCCGTTAAATAGCATTCAGCTGTGGTTTGAAAACTATATCAATATAGAAGTTTCCTTGTGATGTTGACTGTATTATGTCGTCCCAAAAGCTGCTTAGTCAGGGATTTGTTCAACCTTTGTTAATTTCATCCCTCAAGAAATTCTATGGCCGTCACCATAGCATCATTGAAAGATATGACGTGTCAGTATCCCAAATGAAAGTGGACATTTTCAGCTAGATTCACGTCTTCCCGGATTTGACTACCGACTTTGACATTTTCCCGGATTGAATCACTCACAGTGTGACGGGTGCTGTTAACAGAGCAGGACATGCTTACCCTTCCGGAGCACCTGATGTCACTCTCAGTTTCACTGGAGTTCACACTGTGAGTGCCTTTGTTCTGAATGTTGTGGTTTCTGGTTCTGTGCTTTGTGTCTGTCTGGCGTCATTGTTTTTGTGTCTAACGTCATTGTTTTCTGTGTTCTCGTTTTTGCCCTGTCTTTGGACTTCGATTTTTGTGAATATCACCCCTTTGTTCCTTCGGTATTCTACTGCCGTTGTTTGGTTCAGATGTTTATGAAAAATACTACTAAAGCAGGTTTCATAAAAAAAAATCGAACCCGAATTTCATTACTGCCAAAGTAAAAAGGGTATGGAAAGTTCATAAGATCAAATTCCTTCACAACATTTTATTTTAATTAGACACCCATCATCCATGTCTACCATCATCATTTTCAAAAACCACTATTAAATTATAATTTCTGAGATAGCAGACGCAATGTATCTTTCGACTGTTCCGGAAATTATGTTATATTCTCAGATTATGTCTTTTCAATCAACTAACACGACCATGCAACTTTAAACAAAAGCACTTTATAAATATATTTCTTTTATTTATACGTTAACTTTCAAATTCTTAATGAAAAAATTGCTCCATCACCCCTCATGATCTGTTGTCAAACTTAATTTTTTACTTTTTTCAGTCTTAGATAACATTATGACATTATTAAAAATTTCCGATTTAGTAGAAGAAATAAATTCCGGGATAGTCGCAGTGTTATTACCTGCGACTAAATCGGAGATTTCCGGGATAGTCGGGTAACATACGTCGACATAGTAGAAATGTCAG
The DNA here is from genome assembly GCA_002080025.1 of Modiolus philippinarum. Lineage (NCBI taxonomy): Eukaryota > Metazoa > Mollusca > Bivalvia > Mytilida > Modiolidae > Modiolus > Modiolus philippinarum. The sequence continues at coordinate 121,096 of MJUU01041829.1, read as the reverse complement.
CCTATCTTGCAGTAGTTGCCATTCTTTTCATCCTTACATTTTAACACTTGTTAAATTTCTTGAGCTCATAAGATGTAAAATAAAACAGCATTGAAACCAAATTCGTGTTAATCACATGTTGATTGCAAAGTCTGGCTAATTAAATTGTCTAAACATCTAAATGAACGATTTGCCTTTCTACCATTTTTGTCCGATATTTGTGTGCCGATGTATTATATTATAAGTTACGTTTTCCTTGGCAACCATACAATTTGAAATTAATGTTATATATTTTACGAAAGGATATGGAATAAATGAACATAAGACAGTAACACATGCTAACTACAACTGCAATAATTTAAATGAGCTGTATGGTCATTTCGGAAATTAATTCTTAATCAACAGCACGAGAATCCAAACATAGGAAATCCACAATTGAAAAGAAATGTTTGAAATGCATAAAACCAAATGAAATCCAAATATGGCCATCTCAGAAATTATTGCAGCACTAGAATTGAAACATTGTAAATCCACAAAATTACTTATTCGCCTTTAGCACGACGACAATCAGAGACTTTGAGTTGTATTCTATAAATAACCTTGGAATGTCAGCGTATCTTGCATTCAAATTAATCTTTTCCTTATGTTTTAATAAAAATTCTTGTTTTTGTAATAGCAAACAGACTTTGGAGTTTCCAATTTTATGTGATGAATAAAAGGATATGGAGTAAATGCATATGAGACATAATAAAAAACAAGCAAGACGTAAACAAATATGTAAATTATAGAGGAGTAGGACTAACTGCTTGCATTACCCGTTGATTTTAATAAAGTGACTGCATATTCCATGATAGCAGAAATTATTATTCCTCACTATACGAACTTACAACAAAAGTTTCTAAAACAAGAGGAAAGCTGCCAATGTGACAGCAACCCGGGTTTTCTTTCAGATGGATAGTATATCTTACACATGGGTTGACCCTCAATATTTGAAATGTTCTTATAATTTTCATTAATTTTCAATGTTAAACCTTCCACAATTCAGTAACTTGGATTTTAATCAAAAGGAAAATAAAAGTACTGTGCACAACTCTGATGATGCCTGTTGAGGGCGAAACATGTCGACAATAAATTACATGCAGTTTCCTTAAGTGTTGTTGTCAATCATGTTGATACCTCTGATACAGGTACAAATGATCTGCATTATAAAAAACTTCCTGTCTCAAATACTGTAGGAGATTTGTTCTGGACAAATGGGAGACCTTATTGGAAAATATTTGACGCAATAAGTTCAACAACTGATATTTTTGACATAAATTATCAAAAAGTAAAATCAAAGCACCATGCACACCATTGATATATGTACAATTGATCTGGAAAATAAAAACTTCCTGTCTCAAATACTGTAGGAGATTTGCTCCGGACAAAGGGGGTACCCTATTGTTAAATATTTGATGTCAAAATGATTAAGTTCAACAACTCATATTTTTGACATAAACTATCAAAAACCAAAATCAAAGTACCATGCACACCTTTCATATATGTACAATTAATCTGCAAAATAAAAACTTCCTGTCTAAAATATTGTATGAGATTTATTCGGACAAAGGGGTACCCTATTAATAAATATTTGACGTAAAAATGACTAAGTTCAACAACTGATATTTTTTACATAAATTATCAAAAATCAAAATCAAAGTACCATGCACACCTTTGATATATGTACAATTGATCTGCAAAATAAAAACTTCCTGTCTCAAATACTGTAGGAGAATTGCTCCGGACAAAGGGGGTACCCTATTGTTAAAAAATTGACGTAAAATGACTAAGTTCAACAACTGATGTTTTTGACATTAATTATCAAAAATCAAAATCAAAGTATCATGCACACCTTTGATATATGTACAATTGATCTTTAAAATAAAAACTTCCTGTCTCAAATACTGTAGGAGATTTGCTCCGGACAAATGATGTACCCATTTGGCAGCCGCCCGCCCGCCATTTTCACCATTTTAATAACCGGATTTTTCCGACGGAAAACCCGGTTAATAAAATTACTACTTTTCACCTTTTCCAATTTTGTTACTATTTACCGGTCACAAGTTTCTTAGACTATTGACTGGCAGCGTGAATTTTTTCTCTAATTTTTTTATGCTCTCCTATAGCTGTTTGATAAAAAAGTTGATGACAATTCAGAATGCTCTGACATCATTGTTTCCAAAGACAACTCTAAACTAGCTATGCAATTACAGTGAACATTATTTACCTTGCGGCAGAATAATGTTGATGAAGAAAATACACATGCAGAGGTAATTGTTTGTGTTTTAATAAGGATACAAAATTTAGAAAAATATATTAGAAATGAGAGAATTATTATTTAAAGATGATTTAAAAGTTTTAAATCTTATGTTTTCGGTAAAACACTCATACGCCTCGGTCAATAGTCAGGGTCTCGATGACAACAAACTTGCTATTCCCTTATAAACATGTATACATTTTTTTGATAATTTGAACAAAAATTTACAAATGACGGATGTTCTATATATTTATTTGTTGCTCTGTTGATTGTCTTGTCTAACTATACAAAACTGTTCTTTTATCTTTTGCAATAGACGAGTTTCCAATTGATGAATTTCCCCGGAAAATTTTGACGTCACAATATAGATTTTCCGACGTCACAATGTTACGTGACGCAATTTACTCCGATTGACCTAAGGTCAATCGGGGCAATTCATTCATAAAATGAAATTGGAAATTCGTCTATTTGGAAAATAAAAGATATCGGCTCCTGACAATTATATTTGGACGACTTCAGTTTGGACTCGGGTAAAGAGTACAGTACTACACGAACACAACTTGGTAATGACTCAGGTTCCATCCAAGTACCGGTTGTGGCCCTGATAAAGTCTTTTGCAAATACTCAAACTGATTGGTCAGATTTATTACATCCACATTGACGAGTCAAACTCTAGGAACCCTGGGTCTTGCAAGGGTTACCTGGCTTCTAATGGCACGAAATGACTAATCAATCATAATTCAGTTTACAAAATAATTATTATTCCTACCCGACTCAAAAATGGGTAATTGGTTAATCCTGCCACTATCTCGTTTTTTTTTGTTATTCTTAGTATATTTTAAACTAATGTAAGTGAATATTTTCATGTTATTTTAAACTAATGTAAGTGAATATCTTCATGTTTTATGTACTTCATTGTAAGGGTACTCGTCTTGATAAGTTGGACTTTTTTCTAGTTTGATTTTTACTGTGAGTCTTTTTGTGTATTTATTTTTAGCCATTCACCACACATAGGTGGAGGGTTTGGATCCAAGAAAACGAGTTTAACCCCACCGCAATTTTTGCGCCCGTCCGAAGTCAGGAATATGTTGGTCATTGGATTGTCCATGTCTTCTTATAAAATTTTAGTTTCTTGATATTTGGGTTATTGGATGTGGTTTGTTTCCATTGATTTATTAACTTTTTTACCTTTTCGGGGCCTTTTAGGGCTTACTTTATGGTGTGAGGTTCCTCACTGTGTTGAAGATCATATGGTGACCCCTGGATGTTTTGTTTTTGGTCATTTTAACCTGGATATGGGATGTTGTCTCCTTGACATTTACCCCATTTCCTTTCTTTTTCATATTGAATAACAAAATACTAAAGTCTACGTAAATTTAGTTTCTGCATAAGGCCATTCAGTCTCCTCAGTGCCGAAAATAAACCGAAACATGTGTAAACTTGATAGAGAACAACTTACAAATAGGGTTTTAATGGTAGAACTAAATTCAGCTAAGGACGAAGCTATACAAGACCTTAGTATTTAACAATTTTGGTTTTAAATCTAGACATTGCAAGTTTGTAAATAAAATCGGTTTTCGGGCCAGCACCGAAGATCTGGCCACTGGGTTGGCGAATAGTATGGATTTTTGGATGTTAACTAGGGATTGGTATGCTTTTCTCCGGAATTGTCGAATTAAGGTTCTTTAGTTATGACACATATGATTTCGCATTCTAATATGACCCTCTTCTTTCGCTTTGTGCTAATTCCTCTTCTTTTCCTTTTTTGGCTTCAAAATAACATAACTAAGCAGCCATATAAATCAGAAATACAACCAACTCACACTTATACCCGCTTCGATTTTAAAATATCCGTATTTTATACGTTTTATAACAGATTATTTGTATTAATTCATAAGCTTATGAGCCACTTGTATTAATAAACAAACGAATATAGATTTCTCCATGTTCATTTATGTGTGCTTGTATGCATTTTTCCGACATATTTCAATTCTAGTGCAAAACCAAATATTGCTCTCTAAGAGCCGCTTCGAATGTTCAAAACTCTTTTTAAACATTTTAGAATCGAAATAGATTATTGCAATTGGGCTCTATGCGAATTAGAACATGGTCAGACCTTATATTTGTCTTCATTTTATACCTCGCTATCGCTCGGTATAAAATATTGACAAATATAAGGTCTGCCCATGTTCTAATTCGCATAGAGCCCGCTTGCAATAATCTATTTCTTAAATAACATACACGTTCATTCTATATTAAATCTATAGTTATGTGAAAATTTACCAAATGTCAAAGTCTTCTATATGCACTTTTTTTTTGTATATGCACATTACGCAATCTGTATATAAAAACTTGCTAACATAAAACCAATAGGATTTACGCTTACAAATTATGTGCCCTGTTTGCGAACAAACGGACAGACAGGCCGATAGATAAACTTAAAAAATATCCTCGACTTTTTGTAGGGGGGTCTAAAAATGTTGAAAAAATATGACATGTCAGTGAGATATTAGTCTAAGTATACATTCATTTTTAAAATAAAACACGCTTCAAGAGATAGTTACAGAATGAACATACCTTTTTCAAATGTGAAGAAAAAAAGAATGGAATGATAATCTTGAGACTAGAAATATGGATGTTAGGATAGAGGCAAAATATTTCTGTTTCACAATCTGAGTGACAAAATGTGTGTTTTATTCATACTAAGGAATACATTAAGGTTACCCACTCATCACATTGAATTTCTTTAATTTGTGTCGGACTGCGGAACTCCTCTGGTTTTCTACAATTCGATGGCCTAAAGAATTTTGCACACGGACCTCCACTTTTTATGTCATGAACGTCTTCTATATGTCAAATTAAGACACCTGACTAGTTTTCATAAAATGCTTGATATATTTTCTTAGTTTTTAGACAAAGAATAGTGCTGATGTAAAACTAAGGAAAAATCCAGAGAAATCCATTTCCCGACAAATTTTTTAATGTCTTGTATCTCTGTTAAAAACACCAAACCATATAGATTTCTTTTCACTCTTTCATACTTAATCAACTAAAATAGGTTTCAAGAAACTCTGACATAAACAACACCAGGAGTGAGCCTCCTTAACCAACCGTCGAGGTTTTCGCTTCTGTTAGGGTAGATTTATATCTTCAATTACAGGTGAATGAAAATGCAGGTAATTAATAGCTTCTTTTCTTCGGTCAACGTGTTGTATGATCAGCACAATGATTATCCATAACGAATGTGGTATTTAATTTCCTGTTTTAGATTTTTCAGGCTAATTTAAGACATTCTTCGCGCAATTGGATTTGATATAAATGTTGAGAATTATTGTTCCAGCAGCTTAAATTACATCAATTTTTATGAAACCAACAAGAACCTCATGATGTGAAGTATAAATACGTCAACTTGACGTAAATTGATTAAAACATTACCAATTTTTGTAATCATGAGAAAAAACTTAGCATTCGATTTTATTCAACTTTTTAATGACGACAGTTCTACGGTTTACACAGCATAATTGTTAAATAAAGTACAGGTATCGTCGCATGCAACGTGCCAATATGAACAATTCAACAGGGAAGTTTTATTTTCATTCGTATTGAATAACTAAATACCCAAGTTAGTTTAATTTAATTTCTTTCCATGCCCCTTTCGACAACTTATGTCGCCTCAGTGCAGATAAAGTCAAAACACTTGGAACTCAAAGACTATAAAATGATTAACTGAAAGATGTATAAAAGCTGATAGAGATACTTGTACAAATAATCAATATAATCTAAATATAACCCCCAATCTGCCAAGGGCACAGATTGCACATGGAAGATATTTCTTAGTTTTCAAAAAAATTACAAAAATTTAGATACTGTAGGCCTCCAAATGAAATCTGTTTTCGGGCTTGCACCCTCTGGGACTATAAAATTCTTTTGAAATGCCTGTACCAAGTCAGAGCTACTGCGGTTGAAAATTTTCCACGTTGGTTTTATACCTGCTTTGTATTTTTGCCTTTTGGTTTTCAGCTTTTGACAATTTTGTCATTTTTTGTTTTAACTTGAAAAAATAAACCCAGTATATTAAATCCTTACACAAGATTGCAGAATTTGAATATCATACCAGTTTATTGTTAAAAAATGAATGTTTTCATCGTGTTCGTCTTTTGCAACAAGTTGATGCTTCGTGTATTTGTAGATGGAGATTTTAATTTCCTATTTTATTAAAAGTAATTTGAGCTGCATTCTTTTTTTTTCTGGTTACACAAAAAGTATTCACATAAATTAAATATCGAGCATGCACCTGTCAAATTGCCTTCTGGTAAATTAGTTTTTGAACAATTTATAAAATAAACGCCTGAATATTCTGGGAGTCTTTTTTTTATTTGCTAATATTTCAATTAAAAATTAAAAAGAGAAAAAGGGTAGGCCAATGGTGCAGGAGTTTATGCTGTTTGACACTTATACAAGTAAAGAGATTATTTAACTCTTGTTTCAGGCATTTGTTCATACGCAAAATAAATATTCATTTTCGAAAAAAAAAAATAACAAAAATTATAAATCTTAAACGTTCTTAATATTTCACTTCTCCCAATTTTTGATGAAAATTTAACCTCTCGGTTTTTTCGAGAAGTAATATGGTTTGTAAGTCTCGTCATGTGACTAACGAGAATCCACGATAAACAGTCAATTTGAAAACATTTCCTGCCAAAACATGATGTAAGAGGATTGTGACGTTCAAGTTTTTGTTTGAAACGTCATATATGTTGGTTTAAAATGTAACTTCCGGGTACAAGTTTGATCCCGGAAGTTCCAAAATTGTACGAGACTTACAGGCCCTTTTAATAATGATTTTTGTAATAAAACAACGACAATAGAATACCGAAGGAACAAAGAACAAGATCAAAGTCCAGAGACAAGGCAAAAGCAAGTACATCAGAAGACGGATTACCAAAGACACTACACACCAAAAAAACAGAAATATTATAAATACAACAATAAAAACTTAAGACTAACAGTGTGGACTCCCTAAAACAGTGACATCTGGTGCCTCCGAAGAGTAATCATGTCCTGCTCTGTATATGTTGTAATAAAAAATCATATTCACGGCCATCTTCACAAGCCGAGAAAACTCAGAATATTTTGCCATTTGAACCTGCTTTTTTAAGTGTTTAAAATGCAGTGGGTCGAAAGAAATTCTGAACATATGATGACATTTGCAAATGAAAGCCACAGACAGTTAATTTATACTAACAATTTGACGAATACGTTTCATTCTAAGAGTTTGGTTTTAACTTGGTACAACGAATATACTTCTGTGTATTAGGAGTAGGAAAAATTGCAAGACAATTTTATTTCCCTTGATTTGAAGCAAAGTCAATATCTAGTTTGAATTCAAGATGCTGAGATTTCATTTACTTATTCACTGAGGTACGTATGATGTTAAAAAAATCATTCTAACTTAAAAGTAATGGAAAATTCATTAATGAATTCAATGAACATCAAATTAACTCGACACAAAAAGAATAATCGGTAGAAATTGATGTCAATCATAATAGGGCCTGTAAGTCTCGTACAATTTTGGAACTACCGGGATCAAAACTTGTACCCGGAAGTTACATTTTAAACAAAGATATATGACGTTTCAAACAAAAATTCGAACGTCATAATCCTAAGACGTCATCTTTCGACGGGAAAAGTTTTCGAATTGCCTGTTTATCGTGGATTCTCGCGAGTCACGTGACGAGACTTACAGACCCTATTCTTTTGTCTGGAAAAGTAACATGTTGTTTTAATTTGATCTGCACTGAAATGACATAAGTTGTCAAAATGGCCATGTGCAAAAACTAAATTCACATTTATTTGGAACATGTCTGAGTCACATGATGTATTTTCTTATGAATCTGATGAAGTCTTCCGTAATTGTTGGTTTACAGGTGAAGATTACCAGCGTAAGGTAAATGACCAACGTCACAATGTAAAGTACACTCAAATGGCGACAATTTGATCACACCATAGGTTTACAGACGTTTATATACGTGTTTTACGGAAGAAATAAGTACTCAATTTAAAGACCAGTCTGATCTATCGACAGTTATGATTGTTCTACACTATACTACACTTCCACATAATTTGATTAAATCCAAATTGAGAAAACTAATTAAATGATCTTTAAAATTTTCTGGTCTGCAGTTCATTTGCCCTAACAAAAAGCAAGGATTCTTATCTAATATTATCTACAGTAATTATTGTTCCTGGACATGTGATGATATGATTAATGCGCTCATTCTTTTGCTGGACAAAATTTTTGTTCGTTTTTGCAATACTATATATCAACAAGTCATAGGTATTGACATTGTGCACCTCTAACTGCACAAAATATTTTTCTTTTCTGTTACGAACGAGACTTCACGAAAAAACTTCAAAACGAAAACATACAAAACAGTTATAAACTTATTTCTATTTTCAATGATAAAAACAGGTATATTGACGATATCCTTATTATTGATAATCCCCAGTCATTGCTTTTTATCACAAAGTAGAAGGTAACAAATAGATTTCTTAAAAGTTGGTTAAAATACTGAACGTTACCGGCAGAATACTAACTAAGGGACCGACCATTTAACTTGAAGGGGGGGGGGGGGCTATGGTTTTTTTTCTAAAAAAATATTTTGGATCTGATTTTATGTGAAAAAAATATTTTGGCTGCCAAAATGATGAAAAAAAAATTTCTGAATGAGGCTTTCTGCCCCAAAAAATAATGTTAATTTTGAAAAAAAATTTTGTGTTGATACGCGTGCAAAAAATAAATAATTTGTTTCGCGCTAAGCGCGAAAAAAATTTTCTGTCCAGAAAAAAAAACCATAACAAAATTCAGGTTAAATGGTCGGTCCCTAATTAATAACAATGTAGAGCATCAAAGATAAACTTTTCATTAATTGATCAAAATATAAGGTTACAAACCACCAATTGAATTCTTTAACATTTTCAACTAATTTTCCCTCCTTAGCTAATCTTGGCTTTAGTATTTAGATCCTATTGGTAATTTGTTCTCTATCAGCTTTCACAAATATTTCGGTATATGGATTTCTAAATGTTTTTATTTGATTTTGATATCCCTTGAAGAGACATAAGATGCCAAAATGTGCAAATACAGAAACAAAATTAACAGTTAATTCGGTATTTTGTTATTTATTACTTCAATAAGCAGCCTAGTCTTTTGATGATTTAGTCCCCGAGGGTATTCACCAGCCCAGTAGTCAGTACTTCGGTGCTGACCCGAAAGCCGATTTTATTTCGAACCTTGCAATATCTAAATTTTTGTAAATTTTGTTGAAAACTAAGGAGTATCTCCCTCATGCAAAGCTCTGTCCTTAGCTTAGTTTGGTTTTACATTTAGATCATTTTGGGTATTTGTTCTCTATCAGTTTTTCAACATATTTGATTTTATGGTCTTCCAAACGTTTAGATTTTATCTGCACTGAAGAGACATAAGTTGTCGAAATGCGCATATGCAGAAAATAAATTCACAGTTACTTCGGTATTTAGAAATTTATACCATAAGTAGTATCATTAAATTATTGCGTAAGAACGAATAGAAATTAAAAGTGCAATTAGTTCTGCTAATATCTGAATGCATTTATTTAATGGAAGCACATCAATGTGACTTCATTTAAATGATTTGCGACACGGGATTGATTTAAAATTACCGCCTAAGTGTTATAAAATGAATTTAAACCTGATGATATCCAATTCAAGTTTACCATCAACACTTTGATAGCTTCAAATAAAGACTATATATTGATATTTTAAAAGGATTAATCAAAGTCAACGAAAATCTGCATTATGACAGATTTTGTCTGCATTACGTCAGATATACTGAGTCAATGCACTGATAATAGTACCGTTACCGATTAAGGTTTATTGGTAACCATAACTTATGAGTGTTTTGCTAAACATATGCATAAGGATCGATGCCTCCTGTGATGGTCATTAGTCACCAAACAGTAGATCAGTATTTAAATCCTTGCTCTAAAATTCGATTGATTTGGAAACATACAATAGCTTCATTCCATAAAATTGCATTAAGAGTATTTAAGTTTTATCATCTCGATTAATGTTTTTTATACACCCGCCTTAAAAGGTGAGGGTGTATGGGATTCCTATTGTCCGTCCGTCCGTCACACTTTCATTTCCGGATGATAACTTGAGTTGGATTTGAGGGATAGTTTTATTATTTCGGAATAATGTTTTTAGTCATAGAATACAGGACAAATCGATTTTGATCGTGATCGGATTTTGCATTGCAGATTTACTGTCCTTGATTTAGGCAAAGTATAAATTCTATGGTTTCAGGATGATAACTTCAGTCTGCTTGGAGGGAAAGTTTTGATATTTTGGCACATTGTTCCTATGCATTAAATACAGGTCAAGTTTGATTTTGACCATGATCAGACTTTGCGTCCCAGAGTTATTGCCTTTGAGTTAGGCAAAATATGTATATTTTATGGTTTCCGGATGATATCAAACCTAACATTGTGTGTGTAATGTGGATGAATATTCTTTATCGGATATATTTTTTTTTCTAAAAGTGAGATTTTTCCTTATATAATGAAACCCTTCTTACTACTATGTGAGAAAAGAGAAAGAAATAACTAGAAAAATGTGATTTTCTGATCACAAAAAATACCACCGCCCAAAGGCAATCCAAGTAGTTGCAGGGATTTTCTCACAAACCTAACTGAAGTTATCATTCGGAAACTATAAAATTTACAGATCATGCCTAAATCAAGGGCAATAACTCTGGAACCCATAATACAATCATGGTCAAACCAAACTTGCCCTGTATTTTATAAACAGTAACTTTGTCCTAAAATATTTAAATTTTCTCTCAAAGCAAACTGAAGTTAAATTCCGGAAACCATAAAATTTACAGACCTTGCCTTAATCAAGGGCAACTACTATGGAACACAAAATCGAATTTGACCTGTATTTTATTAGTAGTAATACTGTCCTAAAATATTAAAATTTTCTCATGAAGCTAACTGCAGATATCATCCGGAAACTATAAAATGTACAGATTTTTCCTTAATCAAGGGCAATAACTCTGGAACGCAAAATATGATCACGGTCAAAATCGAACTTGACCTGTATTTTAGGCATAGGAACATTGTCCCAAAATATTAAAACTGTCCCTCCAAGCAAACTGAAGTTACCATAAGGGTTATGTTTCAGGAGTAATACCACTAATTCGGTCACCAATTGCCCCTCATGCTCAGTTACACGTGTTCCTGTCTGCGTTGAATTTTTATCTGATATTCAAATTCAATGTCTTATCAGAAAAGAAAACAGGGACCGGATTTAAGGAAGAGGGGCAAAAATCTCGAAAATTGTATGAAAGCCGCCGAGCTGATAGAAGCACAAAACTTTGGACGATTTTTGAAAATCCTATAGATATTCCCTTTTCAAGATAATTCTAATGGGAAGCATTCACGTAATATCGTCCGTATGACGTCGCCACTGTTCCATAAGTGCATACGTGAACGCTTTTATCGCGACGACGCTTGTATTAGTCATTCGTGTTAGAACTGAAGTTTTTTTTTACAAAAACACTATCTAGGCTAAATTTAACACTTTTTTGTAGAGAAATCAATTCAAAAATATTCATCAAGTAATTTTGTCGACCAATTATTTTCTCTTCCAGATACAAAATTTAATTGATCGGCATAAATTAACAAATCAACTTAACAGTCAATCATTAGAATTGATCCGATTAGAACTTTATTTCTTTGATCGAAAAAAAAAAGAATCGAGATAGATTGACAAAATCGAATTCCATCTGAAATTTTCTCCGCCGAACAAAAGGAATATTATATTGTCTTTTTTGACTGGTTTTCTTCAATGAAATTTGTGTGTTTTTGTTAAGTAAGATACAAAATAAACTTTTATGACCGTCCGTGTAATTTCGATACATTTTAAATCTTGAAATAGGGGATGATAATTCAGACCAAGTGGAAATTGCTGGCATTTTTTCTTTTAATATTTTCAGAATATATTGTCAGTTTGACCACAGTTTCTCAATATGAAATGATTCGCATGCGTACAATAAGATATCCACATTACATAAAATTATCTTTAACTTGTGTTTTCAAACACATTTACGAAGCATTTAAAGCTTACCATAGATTAGACTACTGACCATGAAGTTGATTTTCGGGGATAGGACCGAGTAGATCGTTTTTTGTTTTTTGTTTTGTTTTTGTTTTTGTTTTTTTTTTGTTTGCTTGTTTGTTTGTTTATTTTGTTTTCTTTTTGCGTCTAGCTAAATAACTGCATATATATTTTGATTTAACGTCTTCTAAAGGTTTTAATTAGATCTACGTTGAAGATACTGAAATGGCCATCTACAGAAGTTAAATTTACAGTATCCATAGTATTTTTTCCTTTGAAAGGGGTAGACGATGATAATATTTTTGAAACTTAATGTATAGACCTCTTACTTGTTAAAGAAATTACTGAACTCGAAGAAAGATATCTTCTCTTTCTTTTCATTTACCGAATGGAAAAACTTGCCCAAGAAGCAGCTGAAAAATGTCTGGCCAGCAATAATCACTCCAGACAGTCACGAGAATAGCTCTACGTAAACTTGAATTCTTATATGAAAACAATGGAAACCATGACGACTAGCCATATGAAAATCTCCAATAACATTATAGCGACGTCACAACAGTCTTAGCGCTGGAATAGACGACATCATGATATGTTTTGTGCACAAAAACATCAGTGAAACTTATGTAATGGCTGTTGAATAAATGTCTTTTACGCCATAGATACGCATTGATCATTAAATGTTCATAAGAGTCGAAAGAATTCATGTGCGCCAGTGGTTTGCAGTTGATTTACATATGGTTGTTCGTCATTTTCGTTTATTTTACCCCGTGCTCCGCTGCGCTACGTCCTGGGTAAAATATTAACGGAAATAAGGGCCATCCATATGTAAATCTTCAAACAAACCACGGATGGACATGAATAATTTCTCAAGTAAACTTGGAGCAGACTTTAAAAAGTCCTAAAATCATGTCTGCTCTGGTCATAGAATCAAGACTCTTCTAGCCATGACCCTCCCCAGACCATGACCGCTTTTCCAAAGTCTGCTCATGCCATGACCAGTTTTGTCAAGTTTGTTCTACTAAAAGTGAAGATGAAATAAGAGGTATCGGTATTTCCTGTTTTTTGAGCCCGAAACCGTTTAAAAAAAAACCGTAAATAACTATCATAGTGTTAAAAAAAGAAATACTAGTAACGCTATTTTTCTGACAGAGTATCGAATGTTGGATATATATTAAGTTGGACTTCACTCTACATGTGGGTTTCATGAAGATGTTAAAATTAAGCGGTAAGCTGAACTCCTCTTAATTTCAAAGTGTACATATAAACAATATTCATCCATAAATGAATGTGACAAATAAAAAGTATTTAAATTTTTTTAGGGGAATCTTATATGAATTACGAGTTATTTATTTTTATCAGAATGTGTAGTTTTAATACAAATACATGGTAGATCTAACGCTTTTATTGTTGTTCTTCATTTTGAAGTCACAACAAGTCCTTCAACAAACCCTTAACTGTACTGAATCGAATTCAGCGGTGTCTCCCTCATGCATAGGTCTGCCCCTAGCTTAGTTTCGCATCAGTCTTAGGCCCTTTAGATTTTTTTTTATCTCTATCAGCCTTTAAATATTTTGAGATATTTGGTTTTCTAAATATGTTGTTTTTTTTATTTACACTGAAACGGTATATTAAGGTGGTTCGGGGGTATAAGCAGAATCTATCAGAATTTTTCAATAGTTTGCAGAATTTAACTTCAAAAAAATTGAACATCCAAAAATAAAGTCAAAATTGGGGGTCACGGACCATATAAGCTCACAATCTTTCACCGAAAATATGGATTTTTTTAGTTGAAATGTTAAGGAAAATTATCATTTAAAAAAAAAAATTCAAGTTATATCCATGAGAATTTTTATTAATTTTATATATTGTTAGCAACTGTATTTAACTTTAAAAAAAAAAGGACCTTATAGTGTAATTATGTCAAAAAAATAAAAAATTTCATAGGTTTTTCTTTGCAAAATATTTGTTTAAACTACCTCCCTTGTTTAACATGCTAGTCTCATTTATCAATTTCTGTTCAGATCCTTTTGGTTAATTGTTCTCTATCAGCTTTTACACCTTTCGGTTAATTGACTTCCAATTGTTTTGGTTTGATCTGCACTGATGAGACATAAGTTGTCGAAATGCGCATATGCAGAAAATTAAGTAAGAGTAACTTTGGTATTTTGTTATTTATGTTGTATTACATTCCAGATCTTTTGTTCTAGAATAGATGATCTGAGGCGAAATACAGCATCAATCTTACCCCAGTTAGAACAAAGAATAGGCCATACTTTGAGAACTGTTCAGGTTTTGGACTTAGTAAAATATTATGTTTTACTATCTATAAAATTTTCAAATAGAAAGCTTTAAAAGCCTTGAAAGATGAAATCTTCCATAGTCTGATTCGAACCGTGGTCGTCTCCTTTACTAGACCTCTGCTTTACCTATTACGCCACGAAGCGTCGGAATTCCTGTGTTAAAATATCGTATATAAAGAACCGTTGTTGGGCATAATAGAGATATTTATTATTATTATTATAGCATAGAATATTTATTTCATAACATCATAAGCATCGAAATAAATTTTAAGAATGTATATTGATTTTCCTTCACTTAATACATTTGTATATTAGCTGGGGTATAAATTAGTTAGCGCACTCGACTTGGTGTGTCTGTATTCGCTCACCCCTCTTGTCGTCGCGGTGATCTTATACAGACACACCTCTTCCTCGTGTGATAACTATTACTAAAATAAGTACAACATAAACACATGAAAGATGTTGATATAGTGAGAACAAAGTTATAACGTTTAAATAGAAAAAAAATGGAAACGGGGAATGTGTCAAAGAGACAACGACCCAAAGGGGAGCAACAACAACCTAAAGCCACCATAAGATCTTCAATGAACGGTGAGAAAACCCCACACCCAATGGCAGGTCGGAGTCGGCCCCTGAATAAAGAGTAATCAAGTTCAGCGAAATAAACCCTATCGACGACAAAAATGCAACAGTTCAAATTAAATCAACAATTATATGGAATCATGAATCTGGAATTTTCATGGCCACAGAACATATTAGACACATTATTTTCATTTTTCACTTCATTATGAATGTAGCCCGATGGTTTTTGATATCTCCGAGTTACTATATATGGAACATTCAACTTCCACAAGACATAAAATCATTTCATAAAAATGCTATCAGAGTGACAATGACATAAAACACTTTTATCTTATCTTTTGTGTCAAATTCTTTGTTAATTTTGAGTTGCAGTAATCATAAAAGTCTGATAAAATTGATATTGAGCCATAATTTTCTGCGTTCGAATATTGTTCAATTTGAGATGTTTACCTTACCAACATTTTGAAAGTAATATTTATTATATAATGTTGATAAAATAGAAATAACATCTGTAAAGAGAATTAAAATATATTTAAATGCATCTGTCTTTTTTAAAATCATTTATTTTACGAGGATTTTATTATCTATTTCATATATCACTTGCTTTATATGAGCCATTTATGTCAATTTGAAGGATATCAGAGAATCAAAGAACTCATTGTAATGCTTTTTTTTTAATTTACAGTAAATTATAATGATTCATTTTTCATTTGAACTAAACTTTTTAAGCAATTGACAGTGCTAAACGGACATGACACCCACATACAATGTATTCGTATAGGAGTTCCATTTGTCGCGCTAATGTCAGTTAAAACTACATGTACGACAATGTCTGCGAAGGTCAACAGAGAACGGTTTTCGGCTTTCATCAATAATGTGAAGTGGGTCAAGGGCTATCGTCTAAGGAGAAAAAGATAAGAGACAAATGCAGCTTCGAACAGGCAGGATAGAATGTTTTATGATGAACAAATGCATGTTTCAAACTTCCTTCATAATATAACAAACCCGAACTGATAACAATATATTGCTCTTTGAGATAAGTTTTCACGAAATGTTTTGGTCCACTGACAAAGATGTGTATCAAACATTCAAACTGAATTCGATATGGCAAGATTTATAAAGTTAAATGTTCAAATGATTGATTGATTGATCGATTGATATGGGGATTAACGTCACTTTCAGCAGCATTACAGCTATTTCATGAAGGTCGATGTAAATGGTGGAGGAAGCCGGAGTACCCGAAGACAGCCACCGACCTTGGTCAGGTAACTGACATACCTTATAACTTACGATTTTACGTCGAGTGCACCTTTTCTTGTAATGTACAAAGCGGGACAAGAACTCACACCACAGTGGTGATAGACTGCAGTTGTTGTACAGGCAGCAGAACTACCTTAACCATTCGGCCATCTAGGCCCCCATTTTCAAATAACTAAACACCGAAGTTCCTGTGAATTTTGATTCTGCATATGCGCATTTCGACAACTGATGTCTCTTCAGTGCAGATAAGATCTAAACGTTTGGAAAACCATAACGTCAAAGATGTTTAAAAACTGAGAGAACAAATTACCAAATATGATCGAAATCAGATAAGGACAGTGCTTTGCATGAGGGAGATACTCCTTAGTTTCAACAAAATTTCAAATGAATACAGAAGCAACAACCAAAATCATAAATTAAGAATACATGGCAATATAAGGATCACATACATAGTCCCCTAGGCGCGGATCCAGAGAATTTGAAAAGGGGGGAGGGGTCCAATCGAGAAGTGAAGAGAAAATTGTTTGGGGGTATTTCTTAGTAAAACACCAGGATTTTCATTAAAAAAATACAAAATTTTTAAAAAAAGGGGTTCTAACCCCCGGACAACCCCCCCCCCCTTTTGGATCCGCCAACGTCCCTGGACTGAAGATTTTGAAAAATATTTCGCTGTATTCAAAGGCATAACAGCAATATTTTTAGGTATACGCAGACAAAAATACTTATATTTTAATATTCCATCAGGTGATTTAACGATTTCCCGTGCAGGAAGATTCTAATGACTGGTGAAGTGATGACGTCATTTTTCCACATTATTTCCTAAACCTTAAATAATTTGTCATTAAGGTCATCATAAAATGTTTTAAACATTTGAAATGTTATAAGTTAATTACATTTGATAATTTAATAAGCCAAACTTTGAGTTTTGACATAAACAATCGATATAAATCGATTTTTTTGTCTCCGAAAGTGCTGTTTGAAGACCTTGAGGCATTGGAATATTAAGGAATGGAGAATATCTATATACATAACCTATTATGATGATTTTCATTTTTCGTCATATTTCCGTTGGAATAGACCATATCCGAGTTCTAGTATTAGAATTTACCAGACCAAGTCACAGTATAGAAAACGTTACGTCATAAAGCCTAAAACGTCATGAAACTATGTTGTTGAAGTACATTCTTAATCACATGGGGCGGACACGTTTGTGACGTAGGGCGGACAAACAACAGCTGGTGAATCTAAATACCAGAACTCGGATATGGTCTATTGATGCATATTATACAAAAAATGAAATTTCAATTTGTAGACAGTAACGTATACCAAAATCAAGTCTTATCATAGCATCGAATAGTCTACTCCAGGTTCATTGAGAATTGATAATTTATCTATGAAATGATTAACTCATCTTAATGTTATCGTTTTCCTGTCATTTTAACTTTTTTAATCATATTTAGAGGCCTTTCTATCGAGATGGAACAGCTTTTCGTCCTTGGTCTGTTGTCCGTATATGATTCAGTAGACTAGGTTTGTTTGTTTGTTTTTCGTCACATTTAATTCGTTAAACATCTTTAATCTGATCTTATCCAAACAATTAACAGTGTTATATCGATCTAAGTTCTAAGAGTTACTGCTGTGAATATATATATTAATATTTATTTACGAAAAAGAGCAGTTTTTTTAAATACCAGGGCAAATTTGTTGGAGCTGCTTCTGTGAAATTCAGAATGGGATCTACGGTCAGCTACAATTTTGTAGTCTACGAAATGTTGCTCAGTAAGCCCTGCATAAAATAAGCAACCACGCCCAAATAAACGGGATGTGTCAGAGCAGGAGAGCCAAAGTAGATGGGTCCTCCAGAAGGTGTACAGACCATATTTGAGTTGAATGACCATATATAAACGATCGGGAATGGTGTACGATTTATTTTTTGGAACTTTGTCGTATCTCATACAATAAAATGCTAATCCAAATACATTTTGTTTTTGCATTGATTTATTGAAATATAATACATCTACATCGATCGATAAACAATCAAAGGCTGATTATTACTTATCGGCGCAGAGGCGCAAACAGACAGTAATCATGATTTTAAAAATCAGTTTAAACTTTAAAAGAATAAAGAAAAACATTACCATATATACAGTATTTACAAACTACAAGGTATGAATTTAGTAAGAGATCTGTTGACTTTGGGCCAAGCTCTTAAACTGGTCCAAAGTGTGCACCATAACTACTGTTGCTGGGAGAGTGTTCCAAGGTACAATAGAGTGTGGAAAAAAGCTGTATTTGTAATAATCTGTTCGTGTACTGATAGACTGATATTGTGCATGATTTGTGTATCTAGTTTTAAGGTTAGTTTGTAGGATGAGGTATTTATTTGGGTCAATAGCTACTATGTTGTTTGTAATTTTATGTAACATGGTGACTCTGTTGATGTTTCTTCGTTGTTCTATTGTTTGCAAGTTGTTATGATATCTTTCGTTTATTATTTCTCAATGACAATGTAGTGTGCAGATTAAGCCGAAGTAGCTCATTTTGCAAGGTTCTTTTTATCATGGTTTTTATCGAGTCGAAGCAACTCATTTTCTTACTTTTTTTCTTTGGTTGGTTGTAATTGCCAATTTTGTCGTGCTTTGTTTTGAT
Source organism: Modiolus philippinarum (assembly GCA_002080025.1). Lineage (NCBI taxonomy): Eukaryota > Metazoa > Mollusca > Bivalvia > Mytilida > Modiolidae > Modiolus > Modiolus philippinarum. The sequence continues at coordinate 101,869 of MJUU01041829.1, read as the reverse complement.
CTGGTTATATGTTTCTGTGATGTTTTGCGTTTTGTTTTGTATATACCCAAAATAAAACTGTCGAAGTAATGGATTCCTCAGACAGATTATAGCTAAATGTAAACTCTTGCAACCTTCGACAAAGAAGCGACGTGTTGCATCAAAATGTGGATTCTGTTGAAGCACTTCAAACGAGAAGAATACCAAACTTAAATTTGACTATCTTCGTTGCAGCAAAATCCTGCAATACCAAATCCAGGTGGTTGAGGGTGGAGAAAAAATGATGATGGTTTACCATACTTATGACGCTTGACCCAATGCCTAAACAAATCACAGAAATGGCCAAGTCTGGTTTCAAATCCTCAAATTAAACACTTCGGTGTTCTGTAAAGCAGTTGACTTACTTTGTACTGATGTTTTATTGTTTGAAGTTTGCGGGAATTGTCACAACATTTACGAGAACCATGGTGTCGGTAACAATTTTTCATCTGATGAAGAATCAGAAAATGACCCAAAATAGCATGGTAAATGTTTAACAGAGACGGGTTGTTGTATTTGTAAATATTGATTATTGCGATCCTATGGTCATTTTGTACATATGTACATAGTTTTCCGTAATTTGTAAATACTATGTATGTTATCAATATTTTATGGGGTTGTGCAATATAATGCAAAGTAGACTATATATCTTTATTTTAACAATGTCATCATCCCTGTGGACAGTCATCCTGATATGATGCGTAGCTGCCCTTTTACCATATAGACTGATTCCGATTGAATTTAACTTTCAAGTAGATATAATCATGCCATAGAGGTCACGCATTGGATAACAGACCTTTTCTACCTACAATGTACAAAGTTCTCTAATTTTTTTTGTGTTTGATTCTACGTATTTAAATCGGGTTTTTGCTTTGTTTTAGTTTGATTAATGTTTGTTTTGTGTAATTTAGCAATATAGTCGCTTTTATTAACTTACATAGGATTAAAAAGTTAAAAACAACACCAGATTTTGTTTTTTTTCCTTTGAATGAGCTTAAAACGGATCACGAGCTCACTTCCGGTTGTCATAGATACGAAAAATTGGTACTTGTGTATAGGTGAATCCTTTCCTCAAACGTATAAAATGTTATATGAACATGATTTTTGTTTCTGCTTAAATTTTATAGAGTTTTCAACCCTGAGGTAAATTTTCTGAAATCATGGGTGCTATCTTAAAATTTGCGCTTTCGACACCTTCGCACGGAAAATCGGAAAATCATCTCATATTTTCATATACTAGAAATGTATGAATGTTTGAATATTAACAACAACAAAAAAAAATGCTGTTATACCGATGAGTACAGCGAACTCTTTTTCCAGTGCAGATATGCTGTTCGGTCCGGGGACTAACAGACAGAGATTCAAAATCACAGATTTGTTTTCTTTGTAACGATGATTCAAAATCTAACAAAAATAATGTAAAAGTGATTTCGTTTTCATATAGATTGAGATGAAGCATTGACTATTTTTTTAGGAAAACGGTTAAAAGGCGTCAAAGTGAATAACTGACTACAAGTATTGAACTTTAGCACTAAAAGCTTTTGCAAAAATACCTCATTAAATATTCATCCAAAACAAAGTACTGTAAGACCCAATCTTAGTAAAGTTAGGCTTAAAACAGAATGAAAAACATATTCAAATGATACGGAAGTTACTGTGAATTTACTTGCTGCATATGCACATTTCGACAACTTATGTCCCCTCAGTGCAGATAAAATCTAAACGTTTGGAACTGATTAAATGATTATTTAGCAGCGGTTTTATGCTACCACATATCATAACCCCGATGTTTTAATCAGCGGCGTGTTTCCCCGTCAATTTAGTTATGAAAAAGAAAAGAAATGGGGTAAATGTCAAGGAGACAACATCCCATATCCAGGTTAAAACGACCAAAAACAAAGCATCTAGGGGTCACCGTACGGTCTTCAACACAGTGAGGAACCTCACACCATATAGCAAGCCCTAAATGGCCCCAAAAAGGGTAAAAAGTGAATAAATCAATGGAAACAAACCACATCCAATAACCCAAATATCAAGAAACTAAAATTTCATAAGAAGACACGGACAAGCCAGTCACCAACATATTCCTGACTTGGGACAGGCGCAATAAATTGCGGTGGGGTTAAACTCGTTTTCTTGGATCCAAACCCTCCCCCTATGTGTGGTGAATGGCTAAAAAATAAATACACAAAAAGACTCACCGTAAAAATCAAACTAGAAAAAAGTCCAACTTATCAAGACGAGTACCCTTACAATGAATTACATAAAACATGAAAACAATACACACAGGTACTGTCCGGACAAATGCTCGCAGTTACTGACAGCTAGCTAAGGACATGATTTCCGTTGACTAAGATATCAAGCCTTCTTACATATGAAACTTCAATTGAAATACTTCTAAATAGATTTGGTATAACAACATCATCAATTATGAAAGAAGAACATGATATTGTGCAATGCCAAATACTGCCAATATGAAAAATTGTTTAAATTTAGTTATGGTGTAAAGCGTTTAGGAGATGATCAATGTTTTTGCCAACAAAAACCAAAAGTAAAGACTTAACAACAATATTGTATTTATATCCTTTATGAATTAGTTTGTTCAACGGGTTAATAAGTTTGGAAGGACAATTTTTGAATTTATGCGCTTTGTAAATGATATTGCCATAGAAGTTTGGATGTGAAATGCCCTGATGTATAAGAGTCCTGCAGTTGTATAAGAGTCCTGCAGTTGTAGGAATGTCACATGTTTTCATGGTTGTCCCGTCAGGTATTTTATCCTTTGTATTATTTTATTAGTATAATGATTTACATTTGTTGCTATGATACAGCTGTCTTTCGATTATCAATAATTTCCCCAATTAATCTTTTTATTACTTCAAAGTTAATGGTGTATCTTCACATATTGAAAAAAAACATAATACATTAACTTTTAATGACATTTTTTAAACGACTTCCTTTATCATTCCAGTATTTACTGAAAAGCCCTAATATTTAGGGGAATTACAACACCACTTTAATATTTACACCACGGTTAAGGTAATAACTTCGAAATATTATTGAAACCTTAATCAGATGAGGTTCAGACTGAATCACTATATTTTATGTCACTTATACCCTTAGGTTCTAATTTTGTCCGAAATTAAAGACCTGATCAGATGGAAAAACAAGTAGTCAAAATCAATATGCAGCAAAAATAAAAAAAATGCATCAAAATGGAAAACTGCACACCAGCATAAAACTTAAACACTAAAAAACTGGTGTAAAAGTACCGAGTAACACCATTTTATGTTACCAATGTTCTAAGACATGGTAAAATTCAATCTAAGTAAAGCTAGGTCGTACAAGCATAATTAAAAACATCTTAAACTCATTGACATGCTTTTTTCAAAATGTGAATGAAAAAAGAAAAAAGAAAACGAGACCTTACAAATGTAAATGTCAAGAAGCAGTGTTCTTATATTTTTATGCCAAGTATTTGTTTCGATGACAAAAGCGTAGGCAGAATAAACACCGTATATGTCTGGACAAAATGTCAGCATTCTTTTATAAATATACTGATATAAACCTATCAATGACAAACAGTAAAGCTAGAACCATTGAACTTTTTTCTTTAAGAATATATTTTTTCAAAATCAACTTGCGAATGTTGCGAAATCATAGGCAAGTATTCAAGAGCACAGAAAAAACCCATAAAAGTAACTGTTGATAGCAACTCCTAGGTATTATTTTTTTATGTCACCTAAAGTCAGTTTTGTGTATTTTAAAAAAATGAGACTGGTAATTGCCGTTGATTGTTCAATATTATTGATGAACGCATAAGTTAGTTTATTTAATGGTTATTTTGGCACAAGTTTTATACTTCCTCATGGAACCACCAGAAGTTAACCAAAACTTTATGACCTCATTGCTTTCTTCAACAGCGTGCTTCAATGTCAATTTTAGGGTAGTGAAGTCACGTGTTTCCATTGTTGTACTATTTTGAAATTATTTTGGTTTTTGATGATTTTTTTTTTAGAAATACTGTGGAAGTACTTTTATTCGTGGACACCAATTTTCGTGGTTTTCCAAAATTTCACTATTTCGTGGGTACTTAAATTCGTAGTTCGAATTCTATGCATTAGAACTGCACGAGGAAAATGCAGTTCGTTGGGAACTTAATTTCGTGGTTTAAGCGAACCACGAAATCCACGAAAATATAGCTGTTCTACTGGTTAATGTTGCGAGCATCTCCATTTTTCTTTTCAGTAGTTCACATCTTTCACAAATCTTTTTATACTTTCTTGATATATTCACGAAAAAGATACAAATAAAATACTGTGAAAGTACTATTGTTCGTGGGGTTCCAATTTTCGTGGATTTCGTGGTTCGTCAAAACCACGAAATTAAGTTCCCAACGAAATGCATTTTTCCCTAGACTTTTAATACAGAAAATTCAAAGCCACGAATTTAGGTTCCCATGAAATAGTGATTTTTATGAAAACCACGAAAATTGATGTCCACGAATAAAAGTTCTTTCACAGTATGTTATGGAGACCTTAGTTCAGCTTTACTATATGACGATTCTTGACCAGACTCTTCGCACTGTTTTTATTTTGATATTTCTTCCGTAGTGCGACAGTGTTTTATCAGCAGACAAGGCTTCTTGAGGTTGCCGGCAGTTAAGCGGCGAGCACCCCTTAACCCATCTTTCAAAATTAGGTATTGTCATTTTCTCTCCTTTCAAGATTGTGTTCATGAAGTAAGAAGAATACCTTTATTGGGTTTTATTCGTATGTTTAACGGAAAACGGGACAGAAAATGGGGAGTTTTGGGTACCCATAAACCGGTTTAATCCCACCGTTGGCTTTTGCTAGTGCCGATACAAAATCCGGCTGTCCCGAGTTCCTTTCGTTTTTTAAGTTTGTGTTTTGTCTTATTTCTGTTTTTTCCTGTGTAGTTTCCTGGCAGATTGTGACATGTGATAGTAATTTGCAGCCCTAGAACCACTGTTTTACATTAACTGTAGACTGAAAAGCTATATTTAAAGTTACTGAGAGTTTAACTGTGATGAAAATATTAAAAAAAACATCTTAAACTGATTGACCCCTTTTTTTCAAACTGCGAATGAAAAACAGAAATAAGAAAACGAGACCCTACAAATGTAAATGTCAAGAAGCAGTGTTTTTTTTTATATTTTTGTGCCTAGTATTTGTTTCGATGACAAAAGCGTAGGCAGAATGAACAACGTATATGTCTGGATAAAATGTCAGTATTCTTTTATAAACATACTTATATAAAGCTATTAATGACAAACAGTAACGTGAGACCAATGGAATTGTTTTCCATAAGAGTATATTTTCTTATTAAGTAAAAAATGTTGCAAAATCATGGACAAGTATTGAAGAACACAGAAAAAGAAGACAAAAATTCTTAGTAATTTTTTGTATTGGTTTCTTTGTGTCACATTAAGTCAGCTAAGTGTATTTTTAAAAATGAAAATTGTAATTACCATTGACTGTTCAATATTGTTGATGAGTGCATCAGTTAGATTATTCAATGGTTATTTTGGCAGCAGGTTTTATAATTCCTTATGGAAAAAAACAGAAATTCACCAACATTTCATAACTTCAATGCTCTCTTCAATGGCATAACTTCAATACTCTCTTCAATAGCATAACTTCAGTGCACTCTTCGATGGCATAACTTCAATGCTCTCTTCAATGGAGTGCATCAATGTAAATTTTGGGGTTGTTATTACGTTACGTGTTTTCATTGTTGTACTGTTAATAATTTAATTTTAATTTCTTTTATTATTTAGCTCTTATACTGCTTAATGTTGCGAATCTCTCGAGTAAATATCAATAATATTCCCCATATTTCTTTTTAATAGTTCATATCTTTCGCAAATCTTTTCATAGTTATTGATATATCTGCAGATGTTCACGAAAAAGATACAAAAAATATGAATGAATTAAACCTCTTCCTCCTAAAAAAGAAAATAAAATAAAATAAAATAATAGTTCCGAAACTAGTATTTTACGGAGGAGCCCATGTATTTAAGTGGCTTAAAACATCATTTTGGTATTTACATTATATGAAAAAGAAAGGAAATGGGGTAAATGTCAAGGAGACATTTACCCCATGTTTGGTTAAGATGTTTGGTTAAGATTACCACTTCGTCAGTTATGTTATGGAAACGCTAATTCAGCTAAACAGTAGACTGAATCGCTATATTTTAAGTAAATGAGATCCCAAATATTTCAATTTTACCTAAATTGGCGAACTACTTGTTGAAAAGTAGAGCAGAAAAGAGTAAAAATCAAAATAAAACAAATGGTCAAAAGAGCATCAAAATAAATAAGTGCACACAAGTACAGAACTTGAGCACTACAAATTTGCTCCAAAAATACCAAGTAATACATTTATATTCATAATGTCCTGAAACATCGTTAGATTCAATTCAAGAAAGGTTAGGATGTAAGAACAAGATTAAAGTCATCTTAAACTCCTGGAATTATTTTTTTAAATCAAACTTTGAATGAAAATAAGAAAACGAGAGAACTATACATTCTTAACATTGTTTCAAGTGATTAGAAGTTCAAGTGATTAGACGCCATGTTCTGTATTTTTTGCCGAGGATTGCTATAGATGAACAATAATTCACCATCGTTTGTCGCAGGATAAAATGTCATTATACTTTTAGAACCATATTGAGATAAATCTATCAATAGAAAAACAGTAACGCCAGACCAATTGAACTTTTTCTTGTAAGAATACATTTTTCTAATTATCTGACGAATGTTACAAAATCAATGAAAAGAGAGGAAAAAAACAAGAAAAAAAAATAAGTGTTCTAGTGCCTCAAAACATTGATTTCTTTATATAATAAGTTATTAATTCTGACTGCATGTTTATAATGATAACAAGCCATTGAACCTGAAAAGGATACCAATTTTGCTCATTGTAAAATTCAGAAATAATTCGTTGCATGAATATGGTTATTGTCACTTAACCATGGTCTTGGCCTTTATATTCAAATTTAAGCCAGAGCGTTAGCGATGTATATAACAATAATCATATATATGAACATTCCTTATAATTCTTGTCAAGTATATGAAATAATTATATACCTGTCATGAATTATTTCGATTCTTATATGAAAGAAAATGGAATTTTCAATTCTGAAGCAACCTAAGAGAAGTGGATTTCCTGTTTTCATTGATGTCTGTGTTATGACGTCACAATACACAATCTAACGTTTCCAAACAGATGCAAGTATAAAATCCGATTGAAAGGCAAAACAATATACAATTATGGCCCGCTGTTAAGGGAAACATCCAGATTTGTCAACCCGAGTAGGGAGTTGTTTCCCGAGGGCTCTAAGGGTTGACAAATCTGAATTTTTCACGTCAACTTCAATAATTCCAATTTAAGAGGTCTTATTAAGGTTTGAATCTCACAAAGAAGACTGATATATTCTGCTAGTGTTTTTTTTTTAAATCTATAGGGTTGTTTCTCTCTGTGACGTCATATCCGGGTTCAGCGGGAAACAACAGGGTTGTTCCCGCAGAGATGTCTTATTGAGATTGTTTTCTATTTTGAAGTCACATGATTGCTTTCATCCAATTAAATCTTCTCTTACTTAGTAAAATAGAATAATACACATTTACGTGCCTGAATTAGTTTTTAACCTTTATTTTTTCTCATACACTGAGGCGGACAAAATTAAAAACATGTTTTTGCAACCCTTTTACTTTTACTTCGATTATATTTTGCGCATTTGCCAAAGATGAGAAAAATATCACAACCTCATCGAGTGAGAAACATTTCTTCGCTAGATATAGTTGGATTTTCAAATTTTCAAAAGCTATCGAGAGTGTAGAAATGTAGAAATGGATTTTATTTATCGTAATAATGATTTCAAGTAGATTTTGGACAAAAAGCGTGAAAACAGGACAGAAATAAGAGAACTATGTAATTATCGTATTTAATAAATTTATATTTCAAATTGATTTTATGACAATACTGTACCAATTGATATTATATAGTTACAGTCTTCTGATGCATTGTTTTTTTACTTTTGGGAAAACAGATATTCACCGAGCCACATGTTTCTGCAAATGTTTCTTCGGAGCAGATTCCTTGCGATTCGTCATACCATCAAAACAACTTCGACATAATTAGAACTAGAGGTACTGCTGAACGCAGGAGGGTCCCGCAATAGGCACTTACTTCCTTTGTACCAAATTATCAACATTTGTTTAATGAAAATATTTTAAAATAAAAAGTTAAAAAGTATCGGCAAATAGGATGTAGTGGCACAGCAAACCTGAAAATATCTTATACGATACAACTCATTATCATGAAGCTTTACACCAAATATCAAATCATTCCCAGTTGTTGAGGTCAAGAAAACTTTGACAAAAATTTTCATCCATAGAGTGGTACAATAAAAAGTTATTTCGGCACACAGGAAGTAGTGGCATGGCAAACCTGAAAATAGCTTACACGATACAACTCATCATCATGAAGCTTTAGAATAAATATGAAATCATTCCCATCTGTAGAAGCCAAGAAATTTTGACGAAAAATTTTCATCCATAGAGTGGTATAATAAAAAGTTAAAGTATCGGCAAACAGGAAGTAGTGGCACAGCAAACCTGAAAATTGCTTACACGGTACAACTTATCATCATAAAGCTTCAGACCAAATATGAAATCATTCCCACATGTAGAAGCCCAGAAAACTTTGACGAAAAATTTTCATCCATAGAGTGGTATAATAAAAAGTTAGAGTATCGGCAAACAGGAAGTAGTGGCATGGTAAACCTGAAAATAGCTTACACGATACAACTCATCATCATTAAGGTTTAGACTAAATATCATATCATTTCCAGATGTAGAAGCCCAGAAAACTTTGACGAAAAATTTTCATCCACAGAGAGGTAGAGTAAAAGTAAAAGTATTAGCAAATAGGAAGTAGTGGCACGGCAAACCTGAAAATTGCTTACACGGTACAACTCATCATCATAAAGCTTCAGACCAAATATGAAATCCTTCCCACCTGTAGAGGCCATGAAAACTTTGACGAAAAATTTTCATCGATAGAGTGGTATAATAAAAAGTTAAAGTATCGGCAAACAGGAAGTAGTGGCACGGCAAACCTGAAAATTGCTTACACGGTACAACTCATCATCATAAGGCTTCAGACCAAATATGAAATCATTCCCACATGTAAAAGCCCAGAAAACTTTGACGAAAAATTTTCATCCATACAGTGGTATAATAAAAAGTTAAAGTATCGGCAAACAGAAAGTAGTGGTACGGCAAACCTGAAAATTGCTAACACGGTACAACTCATCATCAAAAAGCTTCAGACCAAATATTAAATCATTCCCACATGTAAATTTTTTGTAGAAGCCTAGAAAACTTTGACGAAAAATTCTCATCCATAGAGTGGTATAATAAAAAGTTAAAGTATCGGCAAACAGGAAGTAGTGGCACGGCAAACCTGAAAATTGCTTACACGGTACAACTTATCATCATAAAGCTTCAGACCAAATATGAAATCATTCCCACATGTAGAAGTCCAGAAAACTTTGACGAAAAATGCTCATCCATAGAGAGGTATAATAAAAAGTTAAAGTATCGGCAAACAGAAAGTAGTGGCACGGCAAACCTGAAAATTGCTTACACGGTACCAGTCATCATCATAAAGCTTCAGACCAAATATGAAATCATTCCCACATGTAGAAACCCAGAAAGCTTTGACGTACAATTTTCATCCATAGAGAGGTATAATAAAAAGTTAAAGTATTGGAAAACAGGTAGTAGTGGCACGACAAACCTGAAAATTGCTTACACGGTACCAGTCATCATCATAAAGCTTCAGACCAAATATGAAATCATTCCCACATGTAGAAGCCCAGAAAGCTTTGACGTAAAATTTTCATCCATAGAGAGGTATAATATAAAGTTAAAGTATTGGAAAACAGGTAGTAGTGGCACGACAAACCTGAAAATTGCTTACACGGTACAACTCATCATCATAACGCTTCAGACCAAATATGAAATCCTTCCCATCTGAAAAAACCCAGAAAACTTCGACCAAAAAAATTGTTGACGGACAGACGGACGGACAGACGGACGGACAAAGTGAAAATTATAGGGCACCCGCATCTCGATGCGGGGCCCTAATAATATACAAAAATAGCATTGCAATTAGGTCAATACATAGATTTATACACCTGACTAAAGTATATTAACCGAGAACGCAGTCTGAGTCAATATAATCAATCAGGGCTATAAATCTCTATATTGACCAAACTTGTCATTCTTTAATTGTTTTATTATTTTATGACGTTATTTTTGTTTAATTAGCACTTAACTTTCAATATGTTAGCATATTAAATAAGTTGCAAATCTAACGTTTCCAAATATAAAACGCAATATACTATTTATGACATAACCAGGTTCATACCATACCGTCATGTGACGTCAAATGAACCAGTTAGATTCTATTGTACCACCCACATGGAGCCAAGATCAGCGAAAGACAGGGATGTGTGCACAAACAGTTACTTCTTGTTTTCAACAATTTTTTCACCGTTAGATATTTATATACTATTAGTAATTTGTTTTGCGAGTATGGAATTCTCTGCTTGTATTGCATCGAGTGCGATAGCACGAGATGCAAAACTAGCTGAGAAATCCATCCGAGCAAAACAAATTACTAATAGTATTTTTTTCGCTAATTCTGCTATTGATATATACCAGATATATGTTTCTTTCGCTACAGAAATATTTTTTAGGTTAAATATATAATTTTTGGTTAAATATAGCGCTTACTTTCTTGGGATTATTTTTTTCACGAAACGTCACGTGACGTCGTATTAATACGCTGTTGCTAACGTTCCATAGAGATTGACGATAATATGTTCATATCAGCGCAGTGCAGTGATAATAGAATTATCGTCGCCCGGGAACAATTGAAATTCAAGCAAATTAGCGGTAATGCACATATTTAAACAATTTTGGATCTCTGGTTGGTCCTTAAGCACTTAACTACTTTGACAGGCGAATACCCTTTGAGGTAAACATACATTATATATCAATAAAAACAAATACTTTTGTATTTTTTAAATCAAATCTAGTTTTTGATACATGCTTGAAGACTACGAATATCTAAATCTTTAAAAACAAATTTCAAGTTTAGTAGTAACTAAATTGAGCGATGTTATTGTTAGTCAATTTCGAATTTCCGCTGAGATAATCGTCTTCCAAATCTAACTAAATGACCGTAAAGTTTCTGAAGGTTCATTAGGGCAATTCTTGCTATTACTAGGAAGTCCCAATTTACAGAGGCCGATTTCAGATGAGCACAGTCAAAAACAATAAATCACTATTAACTTTAGAGGCTGCCATGCATAGATATGTAAAATGTTCACCCAGTTTTACAAACACAATTTAACAAACATGACAAATTTGTTTTTTTGTGAAATTTTTCTCATGTTCGCAAAAGCCAATCCCCACCCAAATAGAAACATAAAACAAAGCCAGGTCAAGAGTTCGAGACGACTCTCGTGTTTTATTCAGGTAATTAAATTCGATATAGCGAAAGAAATAATAATAATAATCACTGGAAGATTTTTAGTTATAGATTTTGCAAGATTGTTTTATATTTGATGTCGATAGACATAAAAAAATGCATCGTTTTTTGTGTAAAATAACATCACCAATTTGTTGATCTTGTTGCTTTTGTTAAGATGAACCTAAAATTGCATTATGTATAGCTTTTTATAGAATAATTTAAACATAAGTTTCCTTTTAGATGGAAAAAGAGTATAAACCAATCCTTTGTTATATATTGTTTACTGAACAAAATTAGTTAAAACAAGACTTCCTGTTTGATCAAACAAAACACTTCAGATTTTCAATTTATTTGGAGTGGTCAGACATATAGAAAGCATGGGAAAAAGTTAATTGCAAATCAGCTTTCCCATCTATTCACTTGTATACTAAAGCGACTCTATTCTTCTCCTCTTTAATGACACCGTATTTACTGCTAATAAATTGCCTCTCCTTAGGTTCCAAATTTAATGAGAATTAAATTAGCCCAGCATTGCAGTAAATAATACTGCCTTTGGCTTCTTTGTCGTCATGACTTTAGGAGGATATAATTTAGATTATGGAAATTCTTTTTGATTTGATTATGAAGGATAATTTTCCTACGCTAGTAGGTAGCACATGATAAATTGCTTGGATGACCAAGTGTTTTACTTAATCAAAAGCCGCGTTTCACGACTGTATTACATGTTTGTGTTTTTATCTCAGGAATGGTCTTTCATTTCTTTATGTGGATATATGATTGTCCATCATCGAACGAAAATTAACAAACTACATCCAAAGCGAGGTGTATCAGACGAAAATTTTCAATAAAATGTAGAAATCATTTGCTGCTGCCGTCGTCATT
>MJUU01041829.1:56501-87958 GCA_002080025.1 Modiolus philippinarum | reverse complement strand
AGAGATTCCTTTAATTCCTTAAATTCGTTTTCTTTGGTATAAAAACCCAATGCTTTGAAGTAGCTTGTATGTTGAAAAAAATGATGGCGTAAATTTGTTACTGCATGAAAAAGTCAAAGCAACATGTTATGTTCAAACAAACAAAGCCTTGAACCGATAAAACCTTTTAATGCGTATTTTGTTTTTAACCAGTAAAGTAGTTTAGTCAGACCGACACTTCAAACATTCATTGAATGACTGCAAGCATTTTAAAAAATATATATTCTTGACATTCATTTTTTAACTCTTAGCCCTTCTGTGATTATTTGATAACAATGTGTATGATTATGAGACCACCTTCTTGAATATTTTTTCTAAATATTGCTACAACTATTCAGTTTCCAGAAAAAGAGAATACCGATTTCATGTACAAAAAGTAGATGAATATTTGATTTCCCGGTACTTATTTCCATGAGAAGCTTCACGTCTCTAGCTGTTAATCCTAAAGGATTTCTCATCAACTCATTTCTTTCACGGAAGAAAACATTATCATTTTCATCACATTCCTTCCTCCATGTCTTAACAACATCATTGTTATTAGTTGGAAAATTGGTATTTAAAATATATAACAAAAAGTGGTTATAATGTTGATCAAGTTGAAAGCAGTAATTACCAGAAAACTACCCTTCCTTGTTATCTTCCCTGTCCCTGACGAAAACGAAACATATGTGGACGTATACTAGCCTATTGTTAGATTCAGACTACTAAGAACATTCTATAATGGTCTTTGCTAATAACCGCTATTTAATTAAGACGTTACTGGTAGATACATTATTAACTCATTAAGTCAATTTACGGTCTGTTATAATGAAGGAGTTCATTGTGTATTGTTCGAGGTACAAGAAAAGCCAAGAAGAGATTTACAGAATCTAATGCATATTTTATCAAACCCACTCACTTCCCACTCGCTGTTAAAGTTTTAGAATCAATGACAGAACCTGTATGGGCAACGCATATCATTTATGTCTTTGACGCATTATCTGACCAATCAAATTGATGGCATGCAAATAACCTTCATCGTGGTTGCAGAAAAGAATATGCAATTTTTCTTGGCTACATTTGATAATTTTCAGTTATGGGTTTATATTCTTTATCAAAATTATAGTCAGAAACTACATGCCAAGCCCTTTATCATCTTTGGAATTTTAAAAGTGGTTGTCGTTTTAATGTGAAGTGCTATGGTAAATTAACGATGCTGTAAAACACCTCTGTAAAATTGATCGATGTTTTCCTGCACAAAAAGGCTTTACTTCAAGATGAAGAACAACAACAAAAGCGTTGTTCCTTTGCTTGTTTTTACCATGTATTTGTAGAGACTTTGTCTCATGTACATTTACTTTATATCCTTTCATTCACCATTTACTCCCACTGCCGTTTTCAGTGACGATTCTCATTGTCGGCCTTATAAAAATATGTATGGTTTAGCGCGACGCGACGTCCGATGTTTCTACAGAATATCTAATGCTTATGCGACATAAAAAGCTAGGAATAAATCATATAACATCGGGTACAGTGATTTTTCACAAGCGGTCAACGTCACACAGTTAACAAATCATTTTCCAGTGACGGATACAGGATTAAAAAATATTAAATTTTCTCCCTACAAAAACCCATACCAGTTGGACACAAAACAACTGACTGAACTGTTACGAAGATCATATAGCGTTGACAATTCAGTATCTGTATACCGTCTTGCAAATAGAATATGTTTTAGGTAATTTTTTTTGCTTAGCGTGAGGTGTTTAGTTTTTCGGTAGTACCATCTCATTTGCTATTTCATAATGATTTTTTTTAACGTTACAAATTTGTAACCTTTTACGCCAAACACTTCTTTTACAAGCAAAAGATGATAACGCAAAAGGACACACATGACAAATAATAAAACATTATGATAATTAAGACTCAATGAAAATAAAAACATACTACTCGAAATAAAGGACCAAAAAAAACAACTGAACGAAAAAATAAGATAAGTTAAGCTAATTTGACAACTTAGAGTCCTACTAGAGTAATAAACCAGATATGATCCGTCTCACTATAGAAATGTCTGAATGTTCTCACTTAAATGTTTCACCGTATGTATGATTTTGAGCACAAATTTTCGGGTTAAAGATAAGCCCTGCATCAAATGAAAGTCTATTTGATAGATTAAAACTATGGTCCTGCTCGAATATTTAACAAGAAATGGACTGTGTACACCGTTTAAATATAAACGTTTATCTATAAGAATACTTAAATGTTCTCACTTAAATGTTTCACCGTATGAATGATTTTGAGAACAAATTTTCAGGTTAAAGATAAACCCTTCATAAAATGAAAGTCGATTTGATAGATTAAAACTTAAAGTCCTACTCGAATATTTAACCAGAAAAGGGCTGTGTAAAGCGTTTAAACATTAACGTATATCTAAAGGAATACTTAATTAAATCTATTTTACTGCATGTATGACTTTGAGAACAAAATCACTTGTTAAAAATAAACTGAAAATGAAAGAACATCAGTATCCTTTGTGATGTAGACCTTGTAATTATGATACAATTTAGGTAGTATGGCTCCAAATTACTTTAATTAAGTTTATTCAGCTTGACCATCTCATTTATATTCATATCCGCTCTGACATCTGTTTTGGATATTATACAAATCAACACATCAACAAGCTCTTAGTTGTGTCAGCAAAGATTCTTTTTATCTTTAATGGTTACTTAAAAAATCAGACACCTATTTCCTGTCACGTGATAGTGTTGTCGCTAACTGTGTCATTTAATTTACTTTTTCTTAAGTCGGATATTCACAATTACCGGTCTTAACAACATGAAAAGACATTTATGTTAATACCTCTTAATGAATGTTTGGCTGGAAATAATGTTTATAAGCAAGTAACATGAAAGTTTCGATGCTTCTACTCAATCTGATATTTGCAGTAATTTTCCATTGACTGGCCATTATCTTGCTGTAAACTATTGACCGCTGGTTCCTGGTAGTTTTAGAGAGCGTAACTGATGATGTATTAAATGAGCTCCGAACTGATGTTATACCAAATAAGCTTCGCTGTAGCTGTTTATGGTCGCCATCATGAGATGGTTGACCTATAAAATTGAACAGTCTCGTTACTTGTCACTGGCACGCAACTTTTATAAGACAAGATAAAGCATGCAATGGTGTCTTTAGTTTGTACAGCGATTTGTCAAACGGTTTTACTCTAAGGTTTATATGTCCAACCACTGTTTCAACTAGAATCTGGTTAAACAGAAACTTGTTTTTTGTGAGAAAAACAATCAAACACCGTTGAAAATGCAACATTAAGAAATCTCAGACACCCTCGGGTAAGATTTCAATGGTTCTCTGACTCGCCAAGCCTCGTAGGAGAAATACTGAAATCTTACCCTTGGGTGTCTGAGATTTTTTGATCTTGCACTTTCAATGGTGTTAGATTGTATTAATCTCATAGTTGTATATGTCAAATGTATTATGAGCATACATGTTAACCATCCCGCATGACGCGAGAGACTCCCGCTTTTGAGACTCAACTCCCGTTTTGTCTCAATCTCCCGCGCGGGAGACCAAAATCTCCCCCTTTAGATTTTTCCTCTCGCTTAAACTCCCGCCTAAGAATATTCGGTCTCTTTTTGTGATTCGGTCGCCATTTTTGTTTACTTTCTGAAAAGTCGAGTTCAGTAAAACGTTTGGTTGACAAAGACGCTAAATGTCGGTTACAATCGTCAATTTCCGTATTTGTCATAGGTCAAATTGTTCGAGACTCTCAGGAATCTTCATGATTTTGTAATGAATGGTCTGATTGTTTATATACTATAAAGTATTCGAATGGATAACAACGCGAACTTTTTGGTGAGTACTATTCCCTTTTTATTTCAAATTAGTAGGATTTTCTAAGTATTCGCATAGTGTAGCAATGTCACCGCCAAAGAGAAAACGATGGCACTCAGGACCTAGTACTCCATCCTCTAAAAAAGAAGAACTCGTGCAAGTTTCAGAAAGAATGGATGACTTCCTACTCGTGGCTAAAACCAAGCAATTTCGGTGATGATCATGGGTTTTGCACATTGCGCAATTCCAACTTCAGTGTACCATCTGGTGGTCTTTATGATGTAAAAAGGCATTTAGACACTTCTCTCCACAAGAAATCTGTTGTTTCATGTGCTTCAACATCTGTTACTTACTTCATACCGAAACCTCATTTAACTGACAACCAAGTAATCAGGGCAGAGACTCTATTTAGTAACTATGTTGCTGAACACAACATACCCTTTTCTGTTGCTGATCATTTCACAGACTTGTGTTCAAAATGTTTCCCGACAGTAAAATTGCTGAAAATGTTGCTTGTAAGCGTATTAAGTGCACTCAGATATTAAAACAGGCAATAGCACTGGATCTATGGCAGACTTTGGTAGAAAGGTGCCAAAACAACCATTTACCATTATCTGTGATGAAAGTAACGACAGAGGTACAGACAAATGCTTCCCCATTTTAGTACGAATATTTGATGAGGAGTCTAGGTCAGTTAAAACACGTTTCTTTAACATGCCTATTGTAAACATAGGAACCGGAGCCAATTTGTTTACAACACTCGATAAATGTCTAAGGTAAATGTATTGCATTTTTATTCGAATTTTCACACAAAAGTAAATACAATTAAATGATTAATATGAACAATGAATTTTGAGAATAAATGTATATTTGATCCCTTTCTATGATTTTCAGTTCAAGACAGATACCATGGGAAAATGTCATTGGATTCTCCGCAGACAACTGCAGCACTATGAAAGGGAGAAAGTGCTCTCCAGTGTGATGGAGACCCAACCTCATGTTATGGACATAGGCTGCATTGCCATCTAGCCAATCTGCTACCAATTTGGAGTGAAGGTAATCCCTTTTCCAGTAGATGAGATGCTTGTTGATATTTATTATCATTTTCACCATAGGTATGCATGATTAAATAATACTGCATATATGTTAAACTTAATAGTAAATATCCACCATACTTATTAGCAATTTTCTTAAATATGTAATTCATTGTTTTTTCAGTGCAGATAGGAAGGAAGAATACACAGAATTTATGGATTTCTTGGATGTAGACCCACTCAAGATACTTAAACATGCAACAACAAGGTACGTCATGTACAACTTAGGTCACAATGTAATTTTTTGTATATTTATTTAGTTTAAAAGTCTATATTGTAATAAATATTAAAAAAAAATCACTGAATCATGTTATGGTTATTACTAGAAAAAACAGTCAGCAGAACTCTACACCACTGGCCAGCACTTTCAAGTTATTTCACTAGTCATGTCATAGTAGAAACTGAGGGAAAAGTGAAAAGACTTGCAGGATATCTTGGAAATTTAGAAGTTAAAATGTACTTTGTCTCCCTTGAATTTATTCTTGGTCCACTGAATGAATTCAATACCATGTTCCAGGCAAGTAATTCCATTTTCATATTGGAAATAGCTTTTAGAATTAAATCTATTCATCATGTCTATTCATCATGTTTATGATGAATATATTATTAAGAAAATTATGAATTTCTGTTTCAGGCTGATGCAACTAGGATTGGACTTTTGCATGACCACATAATCAGGCTACTTAGGAAGTTCCTGGCTAAATACATGAAGTCCTCAATCATTGCCAAACAAAAAGTTATAACAGATGTGCCATATACTGACAGATGATTACATTCTTGCTATAGGATAGGAAAACAGAACATTCATCCATGACAATGCTGATGACCTTAACCGTATAACTCTCAGTAGATTCTTCAGGTGTGCACTGTAACTATTGTATTGTAGTTTTGTTTCAATGTTCTTTTTTCCCATGGACTGATTAGAGTCTTAAACATTTTAATTTATAATTTCAGAACCATCAGACAGTTTGATATGG
This sequence comes from Modiolus philippinarum, assembly GCA_002080025.1. Lineage (NCBI taxonomy): Eukaryota > Metazoa > Mollusca > Bivalvia > Mytilida > Modiolidae > Modiolus > Modiolus philippinarum. Next base: position 82,023 of record MJUU01041829.1, on the reverse strand, counting down.
CAGTGACTAGGAAGATGATTGTCAAATTTCCATTAAATGATAAAACTCTTAAAGACATGGCTTTCTCGAATCCTGAATTTAAGGATGGATACTCCTCAGGTTTTTGAAACTGTCTCTGACTTTCGGAATTCTCTTATTTTATCCATTATGATGCATTGGAAAATTTTGCACACTGAACCCCACTTTTATTTTCAAATAAGATAGTATACATCTTCAGTAGACTTCTGACAAAATTTAGTGAAATTCTTGATATTCTCTCATCGCATTTCAAAGGTTGATTACCTTAATGCAAAGAGAATGAAAAGTCTAGAGAAGTTTGGTTTCCCGCCAAAATTTCAAGCGTTTAAAGTTCAAAAACGGCCACACTGACCTATCAATATTTTTTGCTTAAAATGATGTATGATCCATATTCTAATAAATAAACATAATAATTTTAAATTCTTGATATAGAAACTTGAGGAGTGACCATCCTTAAAGGAAAACTAACAAGCACTTGTGGTAAGTGTCATTTATACCTTTTACAATAGCACATAACATTTTAATTTATTAAAGCTAATCTCACCTAACAGATAAACACAAAGAGACACTCTTTTAAACCTGGCAAGGAGATTCCCCCAGATTATAAGAACAGAGGAAGTGGACAAACAGGAAGAAAAATTTCAAGATTACCAATCAACTCCTCAGTAGGAATTGCCTTCAACAGATAGTGGTGTTGACAATTTTTGGGGGTTGATGGGAGATATGCAAGAACCTTTAAGTAATACTTAAAGATTCAGTATTTTCAGTACGCTTGCTCAGGCCTGTTGTGTTCTTCCTGTCAATAATGCTGACCCTGAGAGAATTTTCTCAATGCTAAAAAAATTCAGATAGACTTGCGCAGTGAATTGGCCAATTACACTTTGAGTACTCTGATTTGTGCCAAGCAAAACAATGACTTGGAATGCTTCAACTATCAACCATCAAGCACTGATTTGAAAAATGCAAAACAAGCAGTGCTTTCATTCAAGGAGACACTTAAAAAAGTAGAATAACAAGTTGAAAAAAATAAAATATGTTGCATTATGTTTTTTTTTTATTTTTACTTCTAATATTTTATTGATAAAAAGGTCGTCGCGCAAAATCTCCCCCTTAGCAAAGGTGGAAAGAGAGAGATCTCCCCCTTAGAGTGTCCAGGAGGTTAACAGGTATGATTATGAATATGTTTAAACTACTCTTCATTATACTTTAGAAGTTTTTAGACGGATAAATTTTTTTTTCAATTCCTTTTCCGCTGTTTCAGTCTACTTTCTTTATGGTGAAGTAGTCCAAGGTAGAGATAAACTGAGTTTTCTGCTAACTAACACATGTTCTACATTCAAATATTTTTCTTAAATGTGACCAGTGCAGATAACAATATTGAATGCCTTATACATTGTTGTTGCTATAAGTGATTTGTTGTAGCACATAACATGTTGCTCTAGAGTTGTGTTCAAACCTATTTACCTATACAACCACTGTAGTCTATCACCACTGCGGTGTGAGTTCGCACCCCACTTTGTACCTTAAAAAAGGGTGCACTCGACTTATAATCGTAAGTGATAAGGTATGTCAGTTACCTGCCAAAGGTCGGTGGTTCTTTCCGGGTACTCCGGCTTCCTCCACCACTAAAACTGGCCGCCATGAGATGCTGCTGAAAGTGACGTTGAACCCCATATTAATCAATCAATCAAACCTATTAACCCTTTTGACCCAACGTCTTCAATAGAAAGAAAATACTCCATCTTTGTACTTTCCCATGCCTTTTTGAAATTTGTTTTTTCCTTGAATATATTTATATATTATATGGTAAATTTCTTTATACGTGTGTGTGTGTTTTATATTCTTATTCATATTTTTATATACTTTTGCGAGGTGGTTCTTCCATTTTTGCAGACAAAGTATTCGTTCAACGTTTTGAACATCATACACATTTTAATTTGCCAAAAATTAAGTTAAGACCTGCATTGAGCTGACATAAATTGTAGAAATCGACTTCTGCAGAAAGTAAATTTCCAAATTCCATTACAAAGAACATCCCCTATAAACAGTTTAACATACACAAATGCAATTCTGACCACCTGTTTTAAGTGCCCACACCTCACATTCGACTTGATGAGTGCCCTGTATTTGTCTATATGTTGTAATCGTCCACTAGCTTAAGACTTTAGTGCTTTTGTCGGGCAAAGGATGACAGTGATTGTAAGAGCACTTTGCCAGTTTAATTGATGTTTGTTGACAATCCCGCACCAATGACCAATGAAGACATGGATGTAGCGTTGCTCGACAATTAGCAAAGAATTCCGCTTAAACCGGTGCTAGGGGCCGTCTAAAACTTACTATGAGGTGTGAGCAAAGCTCATTGGTGAAGGCCTCATGGTGACTTCAAGATGAAGAACAACGATAAAAGCGTTGTTCCTTTGCTTGTTTTTTTTTACCATGTATTTGTAGAGACTTTGTCTCATGTGCATTTACTCCATATCCTTTTATTCACCACATACAATTTATTCCTTTTGTCTTTCATGCATTGTAAGTTATTCCTCCTAATACTTAATCAATTTGCGCTTAAATGGTAAACAAAATTGGGTTACCATCAATAATCATGTATAAATCGAGACGTATCAAGCGATGTGAATAGAATACAAAGTAGCTGCAATGTTTTCATGTAAAACTGTCAACGAAATTAGAAATTCTCATTCATAAAATTCCTTTCGTTGTGTCTTGCAAAGGATATCTCGGATGATCGATATATCTAGAGATCAAAGTGTAAAACTTACAGCCTTATGCCATATTGAATGTATCAGACAGTATTGTTTTCTGAAAGAAAAGGGTCTGCTGTAATAGAAACATATTACAATATTTATGCAATGTGTTGTTCATCTTTATGTGTGTCTTCATTTTTCTTTCGGTGTCCTTGTTTTGGTAGTGTTTCCGATGTTGCCGTTGGCCTCGGATTGTTCGTTTTTCTGACCAAAGGTACGGTTCCCACTTACTTAATGGAAGATGGTGCACTAAAATATTGTTCGTAATCCCAAATAAGATGCACAACCATGTAGGCAGAAAGGGTATGTCAAACTGACAAATCAAACCATTGAAATTACAGACTGAACAAGCTTCTTATTAAAATAACAAAGTGAAATAAAAATACGAAACAAGCTGGTAATTCCTTCAACAACGCACAACAAAATCATCTAATAGCCTTTCCTATGACACAATAAACTTTGAGATAGTTCTTTTTCACAGACTGTCAGTTAATTTGACAGTGATGGTCTCTTTAGAGCATATAAAATATAGAGAGGAAAAGATATATGCTGAAAAGCAACACATTAACAAATTACCTTAATTACCTCCAAGTGTTGCTTAAACAGCTAATGCATTACTAAAAATCTATAAAAAGACATAATAGGAGGAAGGTGCAACCTTAAAAGCGAGCGAAGAATAAAGGAAAGACTCTCAAATGACTGTATTGCTCACAGACCATAACCGACATCATAAAGACATAAGTTTCAGAGATCATAATGGCATAAATTTCTTATTAGGGTCCGATGAAAAACTTCTTTTCCCATTGATGGATATCTTGAATTTTGAGCATGCAGTCATGTCAAATTTTGAAGGGATCTCCTAAAGTTAATTGTAATCAAGTTTGGTTCCAATTTGATCAGTGGTATAAGAGACCAAGTCTTTAAATGAATTTCCATGGTGGAACAAATGTTATTTTTTTTGCCCTGCTGGTGGCCATCTTGATTGGATGCAGACCTATGCAATGGATAAAAGTATTAAAGGGTACTGGTACCCAAGGACCATTGTGACAAAGTTTTCTATGTCAAATCGAATCCTTCCCTGTAGCATGTTTCAACATAATTTTTATCGGACTTTACATACTGGAAGTACTGGAAGTAAAGGTAAAGGTAAGATATTACTGGTTTTGAAGATGATGTTTGTCTTGTTAGAGAAGTTTTATTTAATTATTTTCATTACCCATTTCACCCTGAAGTATTTCTTTGCGGATGATTTCTTCAATGTAAACGTTTTTACATGCCAAAAGCTGCTAGTATTTCATTTCGAATATTCAGTGGGGACAGTGATGCTATGGTATATGAAATAAATAGTATTATCTGTGAAGCTGCCGATATTTGTGTTAAAAAACCCGAAACAAGCCTTTGACAAAAACTAAGGGTTTCAAAGCTAAGAAACCTAAGTTGGAAGATATAAGTCTGTCTAAATTGAGAAGACAATTGTATGGAAAAGAAAAAATCCTAAAGATGTACAGTAGGGATCCATTTCTACGTAATTCATTTTTCAGTCACCTAAAATTATATAGAAAGACTAGAAAATATAAAATTAAAGAACATCGTCAAAATTTGATTGACCAATTAGATAACTTAAAAGATAATCATCCTAAAGAGTATTGGTCTCTTTTGAATGAGTTATCACATTGTAATAACCAAAATGTGTCTGAAATTTCTAATACTGAATGGTTTTTATATTTCAAAAAACTCAATGAGGGATTTAAATCTCCGCAAACAGTAATAAATATCTTAAAAGAAAAAGAAATAGAGAAAGTATTTAGTGAATTAGACTTTAAAATTACTGATAAAGAAATTAGTAATGCCATCGCATCTCTCAAAAATAACAAATCTAGTGGATTTGACTGTATAATAAACGAAATGTTGAAATGCAGTCAAACATATCTATTGAAAAGTTTCAATAAATTATTTAATAACATTTTGTTATGTGGTAAATTCCCTAAGTTATGGGCAAAGGGCTTTATTGTTCCTCTATTCAAAAACGGTTCCAAAGATGACCCTCTAAATTATAGAGGAATTACTATTGGGTGTAGCCTGGGGAAACTATTTACCAAGGTATTAAATAATCGGTTTGATGATTTCTGTACCAAGAGACATATAATTCGAGACGAACAAATTTGGTGTTGTAGAAACAAACGTACCAGTGACCACATATTTGTTTTAAAAACACTAATTGATAAATATACCCAACAGGGATCTAAACAACTATATACCTGTTTCATAGACTTTCGAAAAGCCTTTGATACAGTTGGACACAATGAACTTCTATTAAAGTTACGCCTTAATGGTGTTAGTGATTTATTTTATAATATAGTTAAAGATATGTATTTCAATACACAACTTTGTGTTAAAGTTGACCCAAATCATACTACTGATTTTTTCACCTCATATAATGGAGTAAGACAGGGTGATAATTTGAGCTCTAACATGTTTAAAATATTTATCAATGACCTCCCGGATATATTTGATGATAGCTGTAATCCTGTTTCACTTAATAATAAAAATTTAAGTTGCCTTATGTATGCTGATGACATCATATTATTATCAGAAAATGCACAGGGATTACAAAATAGCTTAGATAAACTCAATGCATATTGCTGTCAATGGGGACTACAGGTAAATAATAAAAAATCCAAATTCTTAGTATTTAATAATACAGCAAGAATTAATGCTACAAAGTTTAACTTTAATGGGACCCCCATTGAATCTACTCGAAAATACTCCTATCTAGGAGTTACTTTTAGTGTTTCAGGAAGCTTTACAGAAGCAAAATCTGACATGTATAAAAAAGGTTTAAAAGCCTATTTTAAATTACGTAAATGTTTTGATAGTCACAAACCTAAGGTAAAAACATTATTACATGTGTTTGACCATACTGTCAAACCCGTCCTACTTTATGGAAGTGAAATTTGGGGTTTTTTTCCTCATAATAAATTGCTAAAGGGAGATTGTTTTTATGAAAAATTGTGTAAAAATATTGTAGTAGAAAATGTTCATAGAAAATTTTGTAAATTTATACTTGAAGTTGGTAAACGGTCATCCAATATAGCAGTTATGGGCGAACTCGGTCGATACCCTTTGTATTTAGATATTTCCTTAAATATGATAAATTATTACTTAAGACTGTTGAAAAGTGATGGTCTATTATATGAAGCATTTTCTGCGTCAAAGTCTCTATTTATTGACAATTAAAATTCATGGGTAGGATGCATTGAGGCTCTATTTAGATATATTAATGTTAATATAAACAATCTGTTTAATTCTAAAATCAATGTGAAGAAATATATATTAAAGAAATTAAGATCAAAATATGATTGTATTTGACATCAAGAACTATTTCATGATAATGTGAAAACAGGGCAGGGAAATAAATTGAGAACATATAGACTTTTTAAATCTAGCTTAAATTTTGAAAAATACTTATTATGGGGAAATTATAATCAGAGGAGAGTTTTAACTAAATTTCGTATTAGTGCTCATGATCTGGAAATAGAAAGAGGTAGATATACTGGTTTAAAATTAAATGATAGAAAATGTAAATTGTGCAAAATGAAAATTGAAGATGAGTGTCATTTTTTATTATTATGTCCAAAACTTGCTAGTAAACGAACAGAATTCTTAGAACTTATTTCATGTAAGTATAAAAATTTTCAAAGTCTTGATGCCAAAAACAAATTCATTTCGTTAATGTCTTCTGAAGACAATTTTATAATAGAACAGGTTTACAAATTAATAGTAATTTTACAGAATGAAAAACAAGATATAATTACAAACGATTGCGATCATTGAGAGCCTTGTTTCTACTTATTTATTTATTTATTAGAATATTGGTCACTGTACTTTACATGCTTTATATGCACTATGAATGAACTTTATTTGTATTTTCTCCAATCATTGCAATCATTGTTAATCATTGTATGAAATGTTGTTAATTTAAACTGCCTGAAAGGGCGACTTGATTGTCAATAAAGTATTTGTATTTGTATTTGTATTCAAATAGTCAGGAATTTCTTATTTTGTAAACAATTGTGTTCATTTCTTTGTGTACATAGTGTTTGTATATTTTATTTATGTTTTTATAATAGTTTCTTTGTAATTCTGTTTGGAAAATGTTAGAATTGCTCTATTTTTTATTTTGTTTTACATGCTTTATGTATTTAATGAGAGATGAAAGTTTAATAAAATATTCAATTTAGGGGATAACCCGTTTTATTCTGAGGGGGTCTGACATTTTTTTTAGTTTTAAAATAGACATTCAGTCCCAAATAAAAGTTAAAAACAAATACTCTTGCATACACCTTCTTGCAACCAGACTCTACGTAGAGTATGGTAGTGAAAATAAATATTAATTGAAAAAAAAAATCTGACCCTTGAATTTTCAGAAATAAGGCACCGGCCATTTAACTTAAAAGCCTTGGGACTATGATTTTTCCCCAAAAAATATTTTGAAGCTGTTTTATGCGAAAAAAATTTTTTGGCTACAATAACAATGAAAAAATCTGAAGGGGGCTTTCTGTCCAAAAATATAATGCTAATTTTGATAAAAAAAATTTTGTTGAAAAGTTAAAATAATAAAAATACTGTTAAGAAAAAACATACCCCCCTTCAAGTTAATGGGTTGATCCCGAAATATTCTGGCTTTGCCAAACGACAAACAGATTTGCCAGAACCCCCACGTTCTGCAATATCTCATTTTGTTTTTTGACCCAAGTGACTTAAAACAGAGAACGGAGGGAAAAGACATGAGTAACAAGAGGGGTATATTTGAGACATGTGCAACTTGAAGTCCTTCAAAAAAATATTTAGTGTTACCGGGATAAATTACAAAGCAGTGGAAATGTGTATAGTGTTGGTTTTTGAAAGAAATTGAATTCATTGTATCCGGCCGAATAACGTTTTATTTTATTGGCAATGGCGATATTTGTGAGACCTACCAAGTCTGTTCAAGTCTCCTAAATACACTCATCCATTAATTGAAAAAGATTCAAATTTACACTCAATCTTTTTCATAATTCACGATCTCAACATGATATTTATCACCAGCTATCATCTCAGAATGCATTGCAATCTCAACAGCACTTCAGTTCTTTGATTTTATGCAGTTGTCGGTCCTTGAAGTGTAGGTCTACTGTGCATTTAGGTGTACTGTGCATTTCCGGGGTAGCAGACGCTTTGACAATTGACAATTTTCACAATCATTTGAGCATTATGATGTTTTAAAGCGTAATGCCATTTAATTTGAAAGTTTTCAGTCAAATATACACGATTATGGGAGAGTTAAAACTAAGGAAAGCTATATCCTAATTTCAAGGTAAGACATTTTATCATGGATAGTAATTTCACCTTTGAGTTCACTCGAGGTGTTAGATGGACATATTTTTGATAAATGATTGCATGCATGTGTGTTTCCGAATGCAGTTTTGGCTAACTTTATAGCAACTTAACGCCATCAGTCATGAGATCTTCGTTCGCCGTTTTTGTTGATTTAATTTATGCTAGTTTTAAGGTTTGTATCAATGCATATCGTCTCTCATGAAGTTGGCTTTATTTAGAACAAAGGCTAATTGAAAGGGAAAAGTGACACTTGAAATAAACAAACCGATCGATTGATTGAAATGACATTGACATTTTTTAAATGATCGGGACGAACGCATATTTAACATGTTCTAAAAAAACACAAAGGATTATGAGAACCAGGTCGCCATGTTGGATGAATAGTCACGCGAGAGTCGGCGATGTTTGACGAAAGATTTTAACAGCGTCAAATGGTATCTATTTATAGCTATGATCCATTTATAGCTATTTCAAAAAGATTATTTTTTACCACATTTCTACCATAAAGAGCGAGCTTCGCTCGCTTATAAGCAAAATGGGTTCTTTCTAGAAATAATTTTTTTCATGATAAAATAAACAAAACAAAAATGATTATAAAGGTCACAATCTGAAATGTTATGTTTAGATAGGTGACGTAATAGAAGTGCAATTTTATCGTGATTTCAAGTTGTCATTTGATGATACTAAGACATTATACATGTACCTTAACGACCAACAACTTATACGCGCCAGATGATATCTATAAGGTTTTTACATGATAATTTTGAATGTAATCTTATAATATGAAAAAGAAAGAAAATGGGGTAAATGTCAAAGAGCCAACATCCCATATCCAAGTTAAAACGACCCAAAACAAAGCATCTAGAGGTCACCGTACGGTCTTCAACACATTGAGGAACCTCACACCATATAGCAAGCCCTAAATGGCCCAAAAAGGGAAAAAAGTGAATAAATCAATGGAAACAAACCACATCCAATAACCTAAATATCAAGAAACTAAAATTTTATAAAAAGATAAGGACAAGCCAATGACCAACAAAAGCCTGACTAGGGACAGGCGAAAAAATTGCGGTGGGGTTGAACTCGTTTTCTTGGATCCAACCCCCCCCCCCCCCCCCATGTGTTGTGGCTAAAAATAAATACACAAATAGACTCACAGTAAAAATCAAACTAGAAAAAGGTCCAACTTATCAAAACGAGTACCCTTACAGTAAAGTACATAAAACATGAAAACAATACACACGGGTACTGTCAGGACAAATGCTCGCAGTATTTTTTATTTATTTAATCAGGTAAAATAATAGTATCAAGAAATTGTAAAAAAAAAATCTGAATATGATTTACTGTGGCAATTGATACGATTAATTACCCCTTTTCTGATTAATATTGAATATCATACTGTTTTTGAGGCCAATATGATACAAAAATTCATCTCAGAGATACAATTATATTTGAAGCTCACGTTACAAATGTCTACAAAAAACCCGCTGAGCGTCATTCTTTTGAACTCTTACAGACAGATAGAAACACGATACTCAATATTAAAGTTGTTTTTCCTTTTTAATTTCCTCTGATGCTAAATTTATATATTTAATTAGCAAATCTCTAATTGATTTGTTTTGATACTTAAATTACTTACGTTGCAATATTTACCATATTACAGCACAAAAAGTTGAGAGAGACTAACTAACAAATTTTATAATATATCACTATAATAAGCTAATTTCATCGAACTGAAATTAAACGTGGAAAAACAATTATAAAAGAAACAAAATTGTGGAGAGCTACGACAATCCGTAGAAATCTTAAACGTGCTGAGGGAAACTGCATTTTGGTGCTTATGGCTACGACATAAAAAACAAAACAAAAGATATTCCGCAGAGTTACCTTATGATTAGATGAATAGTAGCTGTGGAAATAATTTTCAAGACCATCTGTTTCATGAATAAGGTATGTAACACTTTTTCAAGTTCTTTAAGTTTTTGACGTCATTCTGGTCTTCGAAATTTCAACTTAACTTGTTTAACAGAGTTACTCGATTTAAAGTCATGTGAAAACCTAGATTTTTATGCAAGACAGACTTCCTTATTTATTCCGTCCATGTTGGTTATGCCCATGACATTTCTCCTCCAATCTTTCAGTAATAAATAAATAAATGTAAGAGGTGTTACCCTTTTCGGCATTAAAACATTTCTGTTAGTTTTTCTTAAATCTCGTCACCTGACTCCGAGAATGAGAATTTTATAAAAGTGTTCTGAATTAGTACGACTTACTGAAAGGTTGATAATAAACAAGAAAAGGTAATAGGTTCACGCGCTTTATTTTGAATACAAGCAATTAAAAATTGGGCGGGAAATTTTTAGGTTTCTCCAAGGACTTTGTATAGAAAGTTGTAAGTGTGTAAAATCGAGTGAAGAAGTAAATTGTCATTTTGCGAATTTTTGTCTGAAATTCCTTGAAGAAAACGTTAATTTCTTTATGGTACACACGCGTTTCAAGAAAAAACTTTAACCAGAAGCATAAGAAACAAATAATATGGATAGCCATAATAAAAAAAAAACTTTCAGCATGAACAATGTGAATAGCACTAGTATAGATACTGTTTATATTTCAACTCTATCCGAGTTGATATATATATATAGTCAATAATAGAAATACTCATATTACATCTTATGGTATGGAAAAAGACGAAAGACTCCGCATATCTGACCAAAAATAAGAAATCAACGAAGGCAACGTCCTTAAGTTAATATGTTTCTCCTTAATACGGCGTCCTCGAATTTTGACGACTAATTCGTTAATTTTGTGGCGTCATATATTATCGTAAAAATGCAATTTTCGGTATCAATTCATTCATGTAGAAGTTTTAAAATTGAACTACTATTGTATTACAATCTTTACTTAAAAGTTAAAGAATTATGATATTTAGATAAGCACTACACTGATGTGATTAATCTTTACCTAGATACATGTACAGTGGGACCTGACAAGTGTATAATCCGACACCTGAGTATTCTTATATCCTTGGGGTTTCCAAAGAGAGCTTTAAAAGTTTTCTAAACATGAGAATTCCGAAATCCTGTGTAAACCAATATATTTTTTGGTCCAATACTGTGTCAGAATAGACACGATTTGACTACCGATTTTGACATTTTCCTAGATTGATTCACTAACAGTGTGGCGGGTGCTGTTGATAGAGCAGGACATGCTTACTCTCCGGAGCACCTGATGTCACTCTCAGTTTCACTGGAGTTCACACTGTGAGTGCCTTGGTTTTGAATGTTGCGTTTTTTATTTCTTTGATTTGTACCTGTCTAACGTTTTCTGTGTTTAACGTCATTGTTTTGTGTCCTCGCTTTTGCCATGTCTTTGGACTTCGATTTTTATAAATTCCACTCCTTTGTTCCTTTGGTATTCTACTGCCGTTTTCCCACTGTAATGACACATATTATGATAGGGTATGAATGCAATAATTCAGGCTATGCAATATTATTTTCGATGAAAATAAGAGATTTCGGCTGATTTTAGTGCTATTATGTCGATCCAGACGAAGTCGGGGTAATATTTTGTTACCCTACGTTTCTTCTGACTATTATTCTTTTTATTCTTATTCTTCAAATTCTTGGCCGAACAATTATATTGAACGGCTAAATGAAATCAAGGTTGGTCCAACATCTGAAGTTATTTGCTGTGCGTTTAAAATTTTCAAAATGGTCGCCATTCCAAAGATTGCCGCAATTTTACGTTCAAAAATCAAGGATTCAATATCCCATAAACTAATTTCCAGAACAGTTCATTTTGTGTGTAGATGTTTAGTGAAATGAGAGGAAGTAATTTATGCGAGGAAAAAAATCAAAGCGCTGCCATTTCCAAGATGGCCGTCAAAGTACGTTAAAATGTCAACTTTGTCAGATTTCAACGAAAATTGATTTCTGAGGTTACAATTGAGCTGGACATTTCGTTTGCCAGCTTACCTCAATAGCTGAGGCAAAAAGATGGTAACAGGCAGGGTAACGACAAATTTAGCGATATCGATGACTATTTAGCCAAGAAATCGACATTTGACAACGAATGGGAATCTGACCGGATTCATGAATTCACAGGAGTTGTAATATAGAAACAAAAGTAACAATGAAACACCTAAAGAGGTACCGGCGAGGTCAGATATTAACCATTGTAATTTGGTGAAACTGTTGTTGAGAAATTTGTCTACATCGAAGGACGGTTGATATTTCATGTATTATCTGCAAACCAAAGGAATGATCTCAATGACTTAAGATACTAAAATAAAGATGAAATCGCCATGTTATGGCATAATAGGTTTTACTTGGCTTCTTTTGTCTGTAATAACAAAATCCTTAAGGATGTAGTAAGGTGAAATTTTAAAAATCTACGATTTTAAATTGATACTTTAAATTGAAAGAGCATTACTAAAGGAACAAATTCAGCTAAAAATATTGATAGGTTATGGACCTTCTTTTCAAGATATTTTACAACTTTAAAAATGGCGGGAAAGGCTCTCTTGGACTTTTACCTTTGTATAACATGAAGACATTATAGATTTCTTTCACATGGAAGGAAAATCTAAAATCGAATGAAATTTTACTTACTGACCTTAAATGAGCTACTGAAGCCTTTGATAACTAGAAAATTGGGTGTAATGGGGCAAAATATATTACATTGGAATAATGGATAAAATCCGAGAAATCCGAATGACTTCTGCCAATTTCAAAAAACCCCACCTTACTACATCCTTAAGTCTCTTGACAGTTCACCTTGGACAATTTCACTATGGCGTTTCAAGATGATTCAAAACGAGTGAAAGAAGACTAAAATGACGTGTAACAGATATAACCTGTAAAATGCGTAATTTAATCTTCTGTTTTTATAATCATCTTTGATTTTTCTGTCCGGTTGCACGTTCAAGGCCCCAAACGTTTGGCACGTACTGTTACCCTTTTCGTAAGTTGTGTATAAATTTGTACATTTTTGTCTATTTTACCTGTTAATTGTTGTCACCTATATCATTTAATTATATTATCAGTGGCCATTGAACAATATATGTTTTTATAGAAATCTAAATATAAGCTAAAATAGTACAAATATTTAGAAAGAACGAAATACAAAAATACCAAAGTTGCATCATGAACAGTAAAATTTTGTTATGCTGTACACGTGTCTCATCAGCAGCATTAGAATAAACTAATATAGAAAGTAATAATCCAAAAATAGTCAGAAAAGAAGTACTCAATACAAAATATACCGAAATAGGAAGGCAAATCCAGTACTAAGGACATCTACCGAGTGCCATTCACGGAATGAAGCCTTAGTATTTTTAAAATAACACCAAAACCAACTAAGGACATTTTTTTTAAATAGGAAAACGTTATGAGTTTCCTCGTTGCACAAGCACTGTTAGTTCCTTTTGTTTGTCTTCATTATGTATATAACCTGCATATTATATGGATGGTGTTCTGAAATATTATTGTTATCTGTTCTATTTTTGTCTTTGTATACGAATGCATCTTTATAACTGACAGCAATATATAACATCAATGATAAATATTTAAAAACAAATATAACACCTATATTTAAAATTTCCATTGTATCCTCTTTTGAATATTTTGTAACCGTCAGAACTTTAACGTAGTTTGTTTGCAATTAGCTTTCAAATCCCTTTATTGTTGTTGTTTTTGTTTTCAAAACATTTTGAAAACTGTTAGTCCCCGAGGGTATTCACCAGCCCAGTAGTCAATACTCGGTGCTGACCCGAAAGCCGATTATTTTTGAAACCTTCCAATATCTAAACTTTGTAAATTTTATTTAAAACTAAGGAGTATCTCCCTCATGCAAAGCTCTGTCCTTAGCTGATTTTGGCTTTAAATTTAGATCACTTTGGTTATTTGTTCTCTATCAGTTTTAAACATCTTTGAGTTGATGGTCTTCCAAACGTTTAGATTTTATCTGCACTGATGAGACATAAGTTGTCGAAATGCGCATATGCAGAAAGTAAATTCACAGTAACTTCGGTATTTAGTTATTTGACATAATAGGTCCAAAAGTGTAAAATCGTCATTAACAGAAATCACTTTTACAGCAGTTTCTTTGGGTATTTTTAATGTTGGATATATAAAAGAACACGATTTTTTAAAAACAAAAGTTGTTTTAAAAAACTGTCAAATTTCGTAAAGTGTGTACACGTTTTCAAGCAGTACCAATTAAAAATCCAATAATATAGAAAGCGGTACATCAAGTTGTAAAATCCAAAAGTAGACGAAAAGAAGAACACATTACCAAAAATATCGTTATAGGAGTAATAAGAGGCCAAGTCCAGTACTAAGAACATCCACCGAGTGAAAGGAATGAAGCCTCTATAGTTTATATGGGTTAGAATTTGATAAAAGCGGGAAATTTCTATAAAACACGAAGCAAAATTTTCATGTTTACATACTACAATCTAATGCCATGACATTATTTTCGTTTTTACACAATATATGCAAAGGGCAAATTTATATGTAATTGCAAATGTAGAAAGTTTTAAAAATACAACGGCAATATCACCCATGCTTTATTCTAGTTGGAATTCATGGTATCCATTCATTTAATCGCATGATATTTATTTCAAATTGTTGCAACTATAGCCAAAAAAGAGTTGTTATCTTTTCCCTGATTTGAACTCTCTCATCAAATGGAGAAACAAACAATCTGCGCTTCCGGTTATCACTCGTACTGTTGGCTAACAATACACAGCTTAAACCCTGAATAATTTTTTATTATAACAAAACTAGTGCAGTGTCACAGTAAACAATGACATTGTGATCTAAATATGAACAGTTTTATAAACTGTGTTCAGGGTGAACAACACTTGCCGTGTTGGGTTGATAACCAGAACTGTTTATTGGTATTTAAATGCCGAAACCGAAGGGCGGACCAAATGATTTTTTGAAAAGAACTATAAATTAACAATGGAAGAATATAAAGTAAATGGATGTAAAAACTTGAAAAAACACCTTTGGTTAAGATTGTTCTAAAATGAAAATCAATCATGATTTTTTTTAAAAAAAAACATTGCATTTTATCGACAAGTACTGGCATTCGTTAAGGAGTTTCACAGAGACTTGATTAATATTTGTTATAACAAAATTTTCGGATATTGAATCTCAACATTTCCACCATTTATATCATTACATTGTATTGCTCTTAGATAATAATAATAATTATAGCCTACGCTCTTGTCTCCAATGTCTTCCAATTTAATTGGCTTGCGTTTGACGACTTCTCTTTTTTATCAAAACGTCTAAGTGTAGAAAAACGTTGAACTTTTAGCAAAATAACTCTAAAATTAAAATAAATCAAACTTATCTGTCGCTGGCTCTATCTGACGATACAGATGTAGTCTGAGAATATCTTGGTTTCAAATAATACAAACGTAACGGACGTCTCAAAATCACTGGGATGTTAAGAGCTGAAATATTTCTTGTTCTTCTGTTTAGGGGCCGACCATTTAACTTGAAAGGGGGGCTATGGTTGTTTTCTAAAAAAAATACTTTGGAGCCGATTTTATGTGAAAAAAAAATATTTTGGCTGCCAAAATGATGAAAAAATTTTTTTTCTGAAGGAGGCTTTCTGCCCCCAAAAATATGTTAATTTTGAAAAAAATAAATAAATTGTTTCACGTGAAGCGCGAAAAAAAAATTCTGTCCAGAAAAAAAAACCATAACCCTTTAGGTTATATGGTCGGTCCCTTAATTGTTGACACTAAGTATCTTGGAAATGTTGAAACTATAAACATGAAATATAGTAGCCTCATATAGTTGGTCTTCCAAAGAGAGAGAACTTGCATTTTTTATTAGTATGCCTTTATGTTAGGACCCTCAGTCTTTATAGTTTTACACAGTACTATATACACTGCGAGCCGAAACACGACTGAACATTAAAGGAAAATCAGCCCTATTTATATCCCCTTCTTCGGTGAAGACATCATGTATATTTTACGACATCTATACTCATTTATGGCAGTGTCCGAATGAACGTCAGTAAAATTTGTGTTTCTGTCTTGGTTGAAAAATGGAATTAATTTTGAAACGGAAGGACATTTCTAAAATTAAAAGATGAAATAGGTACCACTCAAATATGATGAAAAAAAATTCTGTCCAGAAAAAAAACATATCCCCCCCCTTTCAGGTTATATGGTCGGTCCCTTAATTGTTGACACTGAGTAGCTTGGAAATGTTGAAACTATAAACATGAAATATAGTAGCCTCATATAGTTGGTCTTCCAAAGAAAGAGAACTTGTATTTTTTATTAGTATGCCTTAATGTTAGGACCCTCAGTCTTTATAGTTTTTACACAGTACTATATACACTGCGAGCCGAAACACGACTGAACATTAAAGGAAAATCAGCTCTATTTATATCCCATGCTTCGGTGAAGACATCATGTATATTTTACGACATCTATACTCATTTATGGCAGTGTCCGAATGAACGTCAGTAAAATTTGTGTTTCTGTCTTGGTTGAAAAATGGAAATAATTTTGAAACGGAGGGACATTTCTAAAATTAAAAGATGAAATAGGTACCACTCCAATATGATGGAAAAAAATTCTGTCCAGAAAAAAAACATACCCCCCCCCCTTTCAGGTTATATGGTCGGTCCCTTAATTGTTGACACTAAGTAGCTTGGAAATGTTGAAACTATAAACATGAAATATAGTAGCCTCATATAGTTGGTCTTCCAAAGAGAGAGAACTTGCATTTTTATTAGTATGCCTTTATGTTAGGACCCTCAGTTTTTATAGTTTTTACACAGTACTATATACACTGCGAGCCGAAACACGACTGAACAACAAAGGAAAATCAGCCGTATTTATATCCCCTGCTTCGGTGAAGACATCATGTATATTTTACGACATCTATACTCATTTATGGCAGTGTCCGAATGAACGTCAGTAAAATTTGTGTTTCTGTCTTGGTTGAAAAATGGAAATAATTTTGAAACGGAAGGACATTTCTAAAAATAAAAGATGAAATAGGTACCACTCCAATATGATGAAATTTTCTGATGAATTTTCATATAAAATAATCAACCGAAAGATGTAGCTTAGGTAAGAAATGTAACAACATCGTTTCTATTTCCCATATGAATTTTGACGTTTTTTTTAATGTATTATATAGGTATAAAAAGAACAAAGTGTCTTAAATCTTTTGTACAAAACAAACATGATATCAGACATGATAAAAACGAGAGTCAGTTTGAAAAAAAAACAGTTTGTAACGTCAATAATCTTATATAGATGAAATTAAACATGGAAACATTATAAAGATAAAATATAAAGCAAGGACGATCAGCAGTTTAAAGGTGGAACAAAAACTAATTTTTAATTAAATGCTGCAACGGCCCTACATAAAAAGACTGGACGTCTCAGACAGGCACTTACACATTACCTAATAAGCTACATACAAGTATTTACAATTAAACTATACTAAATTAAACAATAGAGGAGCAGTCTGTCCGGTCATTTTCCACAATTACCTTAAAAGTTTCACAAGCTTTTTTATCACTCTGGATGTCGGACTTCTCCTCCTCTTCATCACCCATATCCTCAATGTCTGCAACCAATCTTTTTTCTTTATCCTCTTAGATCGAATCATCCTGATATTCCTGATCATCCTCCTTATTATCGCTAATTACAATTAAATCATTTTCAAAATGTTGTCTTTTAATTGTCATATTTTCGTCACTGTTTCAATTTTCTCATATTATAAGCTTCGAGCCTAAACGTATCTGTAGCCTTCCCTGCAAAGATAGTAAAGGTCTTCCATATTTCTTTCCTTTTCAGATGTCTCCTTTATAATTCTATAATAAAAAGCTCAAATTAAAGATGCAAACAATATAAAAAAAGTATGTAGGTCAAAGGTGATTAGTATAATAAAGGTAAAAGAAACAGTCATTTTTTTTTATTAAATGCTTCAATAGATAATATAAACGATAGTGATATCAGTATACAAACCAATACCGTATAGCGTTACATTAATTTACGCGTATTTTCGCGGATGGACTTGAACCGCAAAAATAAATTCCGGGATTATTTAATGTTTTCTTAGGATATTTATATAATCTTTGATAATCTGCAAAACTTTAAAACGCTTAAATTTTTGGCATACATTTTCCACTCAAATCCGAAAAATGTTTTACCCGCGAAAATAACTTGCTATACGGTACTAGGTTTTTGAACTGAAACTGTATCTTCTATTCGTTAAGGCATTCTACGGCCGCTATTTTTCCTGTTTATTAGTGTAAAAAAAAAGACTTTATCAGTTTTACCATTTATATTATAACCAAACTGCAATTTTTTTATGAAAGAACCAATGTTGGTTTGATTGTTTTGTCTGTAAAATTAATGGTCTTGCTTTCTTACTTCTTCCCGCTCAAAACATTTAGTTTTACTGAAAATATTTATAAAAAGAATTTAAGAATGTTTTGTTCCAGTTAAAGGCCCTTAATAACCATTTTCACCGATTGCGAAACCTTTGATTTGACTTAAATACTTATAGGAAGCAGGAGATGCTTACTCTACCGGTGCACCTGATCTCACCCATGGTTTTTTATTTGATCCGTGTTGTTCATTTTTGTATATGTCTTCATTTTCATTTCTTTGCAGTGCTCATGTTATGTCTTTGTTTCATTTTTTGCCGACGTTGCCATTTTCCTTGGATTGATCATTTTAGACTGAAGGTTCTATTCTCACTTACTTTACCTTATAATAGTAAGAATGTTTGATTGGTCAGTTTGAAAAAAAAATGGCACAAAAAAAAAATTAAAAATGACTTTTTCCGTTTGTTTCTAAATTGTCAGAAGTGCAATTGAAATCATTCAACATTACTGGCTTTGTCTGTGAGTATAGTGTTCGCCCCGATTTGAGTGTTTGAATAACATGCGTGCATGAATACTTTTGTACAGGTCATATTAGTGACAATTCTATACTAATACCAATACAACGTATTGTGAACAATAAATTTATCTTTAATTTTAAGGAGTGACCCAGCTGACCTTTTTTCAGGTTTTATAATAAATCTGCGATAAGTGTCTATAATCCATTTCTCAATTTATAATTTAATTCAAGTACGTTAAAGAATTACAAAAATAGGATAGATCAAAGTTCTTGTGTCTGCAATTGTATTTGTCTTGTTTTTTTACGTCTTCCAATTTATATCAACCACTATAATCTAGAAATGCACCGCAAGATCTTTTTAAAAGAAATTTATATTTTTAGCTCACCTGGCCAAAGGCCATGTGAACTTTTGCCATCACTCGGCGTCCGTCGTCCGTCCGTCCATTAACTTTTATTCAAAGATCTTCTCCTCTGAAACTACTGGGCCAATACTAACCAAACTTGGCCTGAATCATCACCAGGGTATGCACTTTCAAGTTTGTCATTCTTATGTCCGTAGACCAAACAACATGGCCGCTGTTACTAAAAATAGAACATAGGGGTAAATTGCTGTTTTTGCAAATTACTCGAAAACCGTTACAGATATCAAAAATCTGACATAAGGTAAAATGATCAGCATGCACTGTGTAATTTTGAAGAAAATCTGAAAACCAGTCTCGGAGTTATAGCCTTTTTTCCGTAAAATTTTCAAAATTTTGTATTTTTTATTTTTCATTTCAAAAGGTGTAACAGATAGAGGTCAAGTGTTAATTGGAAAAAATGTTCAGTATATCATGATCTATCCACCCTGAAATTTTGAAGAAAATCCATAAACCCTTGTAGGAGTTATTGCCCAGTGTTCACCGAATTTTAAAATTTTGGATTTTTCTTCTTTTATTTCCAAAACTATAGAAGATGAAAATTAAGTGAAACATGATAAAATGTTTGCCATGCTGTGGCGACTTCAAAACTGGTGTTAAAAATAGTTTGTTGACAGCCATTTCAAAATGGCCGCCAAAAAAAAGGCGGGAAAATTCAACATTGTCCGATTTCAATGAAATTTGGTTTCCAAATAGATATTAATGTTGTCACTTCAAAACATGTGTTGAAAATTGTTTGTGTTGACCGCCATTTTCAAAATGGCCGCCACAAAAGGCGGGAAAATTCAACATTGTACGATTTCAATGAAATTTTGTTTCCAAATAGGTATTGATGTTGCAACTTTAAAACTGATCTTAAAAATTGTTCGTTGACCGCCATTTTGAAAATGGCCGCCAAAAAAGGCGTGAAAATACAACATTGTCCGATTTCAATGAAATTTGATGTCCAAATAGGTTTTGATGTCACAACTTCAAAACTTATGTTGAAAATTTTTTGCTGACGGCCATTTTCAAAATTGTTGCCAAAAAGGCGGGAAATTTAAACATTGTCCTATTTCAATGAAATTTGGTTTCCAAATAGATATTGATGTTGCAGATTCTGCAAAATCGATGTTGAAAATTGTTCGTATTTTAAAACTGGTGTTGAAAGGGGTCCTTAGCAAGAACGTTTTTTGACAAAAACCCAACAAAGAAATAATAGTAAAACATGGTCAGACTTTAAATACTGCACAAGATATTGGTAGTGTTCGAGGTACTTAAGTTTGAGAGACTGATGATAAACTGTATAACTTACAATGTTACCACGATTTTGGCAACGGAAAGCCAGGTGAGCGAAACAGGCTCCTGGGAGCCTCTAGTTCTACTAGTTTAGACTACTGTTTTCGGTATTGGTACACTTGAGACTTAGCGGACAACGTAATAAGGGGCAATAGTAGTGGGCTTTAAAGGTTTGATCGGTCAATTCTAAGTACACGAAGACAGCAGAGTTATAATAGCCTGTGTATTTTTGTCGAAATTTCTTAATTTCAAAATCAGTAGTCTTGCATGTGTTATTAGTGTCCATTTGCTGTTAGTGTACGGATACTCCGCGTACTGTTACACATAAGTAAATATTTATTATTGTAACGCAGAGCGTTACAGATGTCCCAAAAAACGAACATTGTGAATCCTTTTCGTAGCAACTTTCATTTTCCAGTATTTCTACGTTTCAATGGAAACGGTAACCATTGTGAAAAATCCGAGGCTGAAAATAATTAGTACCCAGGCCAGGCAATCTTTATGTGAATTTTTATCCCATTCTTAGTACTTTTAAATTCCAGCCTTTTTTCCAATTCCATGGAAACGGCAGTCATTTTGAAAATTCTGAAGCTGAAATTTATTTGTACACATGCAAGGCAACCTCCTTGTCAAATTTCATCCAATTCTGAGCACTTCTTATTTTCCCGCCTTTTTTCTGTTTCCATGGCAACGATAGCCATTCGAAAATTCTGAGCCTGAAAATCCTTTGTACAAATGCAAGGCAACCTTCCTGTCACATTCATCCAGTGCTGAACACTTCTAATTTTCCCGCCTTTTCCTGTTTCTATGGTAACAGTGGCAATTTTAAAAATTCTGAGAACTTTAAATTTTTTCACCTTTTTTCCGTTTCCATGGCAACAGCAGCCATTTTTAAAATTATAAGGCTGAAAATTATTTTACACATACAAGGCAACCTCCTTGTCAAATTTCATCAAATTCTGAGCATTTTTAATTCCCCCGCCTTCTTTCTTTTTCCATGGCAACGGCAGCCATTTTGAAAATTCTGAGGCTGAAAATAGTACAAATGCAAGGCCACCTTCCTGTCAAATTTCATCCAGTTCTGAGCACTTTAAATTTTCCCGCCTTTTTTCCGTTTCCATGGTAACCGTGGCCATTTTGAAAATTCTGAGAATTTAAAGTTTTCCCACCTTTTTCCGTTTCCATGGTAACAGCAGCCATTTTTAAAATTATGAGGCTGAAAATCATTTGTACACATGCAAGGCAACCTCCCTGTCAAATTTCATCCAATTCTGAGCACTTTTAATTTCCTCGCCTTTTTTCTGTTTCCATGGCAACAGCAGCCATTTTGAAATTTCTGAGGCTAAAAATCATTAGTACAAATGCAAGGCAACCTTACTGTCAAATTTCATCCAATTCTGAGCACTTCAAATTTTCCCACCTTTTTGCCGTTTCCATGGCAACGAGTGCCATTTTGAAGTCTTGGACACCGGAAACCTAATACCCATGTCCTAAGCAACCTTTCTGTAAATTTTCATCCAATTCCGAGCACTTTGATTTTCCCGACTTTTTTGCCATTTCCATGGCAACCGGTGCCATTTTGAAAATTCCAAGACCTGTTTGGATCTTTTGGTCTAAGGATCCATCATCCTGTTAAGTTTGGTCAAGATCCGACTATTAGTTTCTGAGAAAATGGTCGGACAAATTTCGAGGCGGAAGAAGAACAATTATAAAAATTTGTAACTGTACCAGGATACTGATATAAGAGTCTCCAAAACGAATCCCCGCAAAAAAAATCCTGGCTTAAAATCACTTCAACACATCGTAGGCAACCTCTCTGTTGAGGTTCATTCAATTCTTAGCACTTTCAATTTTCCCGCCTTTTCTGTTTCCATGACAACGGATGTCATTTTGAAGTCTTGGAGACCATAAACCAATTCCTGATGTCTTAAGCAACCTTCCTGTAAATTTCCATCCAGTTCCGAGCACTTTTATTTTCCCGCCTTTTTTGCTGTTTCCAAGGCAACGGGTGCCATATTGAAGTCTTGGACACCGGAAACCTTTTATCCATGTCCTAAGCAACCGTCCTATACATTTTCCTTCAATTCTGAGCACTTTGATTTTCCCGCCTTTTTTGCCGTTTTCATGGCAACCGGTGCCATATTGAAGTCTTGGACACCCGAAACCCTTTCCCAATGTCCCAAGCAGCCTTCCTGTGAATTTTCATCCAATTCTGTGCACATTGATTTTCCCGCTTTTTTGCCGTTTCCATGGCAACCGGTGCTATACTGAAGTCTTGGACACCGGAAACCTTTTCCTCATGTTCTAAGCAACCTTCTTCTTCATTTTCATCCAATTCTGAGCACTTTGATTTTCCCGTCTTTTTTGCCGTTTACATGGCAACCGGTGCCATTTTGAAAATTCCAAGACCCCTTTGCATCTTTTGGGAAAAGGGTCTATCATCCTGTGGTCAAGATCCGCCCTATAGTCTTTGAGAAAATGGTTGGACTCATTTTTGGCGGAAAAAGAAGAAGATCAAGAATAAAAAAAAAATAAGAAGAATTGAGTAAAAACAATAAGTCTCCCCAAACTTCGTTTGGGAGACTTAATAATAATAAGAAACGGAGCAAACACAATATGTCTTCCAAACTTCGTTTGGGGGACATAATTATGTTTGACTAAGTCATATCACTGACATACAAGTCAAAACTTAATGATAATTAATTATGATAGACCAAAGGGGAACCGGAGGGGGTAATAACTAACTTTTAAAAAGATACATCAAGGTGAGGAATTGTAATAATCTGATAGAATAGGAGCCAAACTTACTAGTCGATCCGCCCCGGCGATCCACTCATTTAATGGCAATCACATGTAGAGATAAAGATCAAAGATTAAAACGGTTATGAATGTTGACTGTATAGTACTCACATGTATTAGACGCCTCAGGTAAAAAAACACAGTATCCGAAAAAAATATTTCGACAACAGATCGAAATTACTGCCTCATAAGAAGTTATTATGTGCAACTGTTAGTATTGTTAATCAAAAAATTTTAATAGTGTTATCACTGTTAATGTGTCTTTCAAGAAATGAAGATTTATAGATACTAAATTTGACATTACCACGTACTTTTCTCATAGTTTGACGGGTGCCACAAGTCGTGTATATCCTTCGAAAGCACCAGAGTTAGGTCTTTCGGTATTTATTTGCAAATATATGTGAGGGAAGTCATAAGGCATGCTTTGTTTGTTTATTTACATGTACTTATTTTGTATTTGTCAATTACGCAGCGGTACAAAATCAATGATGTTTAACAAAACTTCTGTTTTGATAATTTATACAGACACTGTTTTTTTTCAGATTTTATAACAAAATCTCCAATAAGTGACAATAATCGACTTCACCATTAATATTATTACTAAATCGCGTTGTTTTATTGTGTTAAGGAAATAAAACAATCAGGACCTACGTTCTTGCGTTTGTAATGTCTGTAAATTTAATTGTCTTGCTTTCTAACGTTTTCCCATTTATAACATTATGTCTGCTGTTTTATAATCCTTGTACTTACAAAAGTATTGATACCCTATAAAAATTATTATGGTCAATGCCTGTTGCTCTACTTATCCGGGGCAAAAGGGGCATTAAAGCCTTCAGCATTATTTATTGTTTTTGTATTGGTTTGAGGGGGATATAAAATATCTTTGCAAGCTACGGTGTAAGAAATTCTGACAAGAGTAAGAATTTCGTAAAAAAATATTATTTCAAGCTTTCTTAGCCACTCGGAAAGACACAAACCAGTAAAGGATGTATTCTCTTTTGGTATCAGTCTATTTAAAACAAGAATTGATGTAGAAAAGATAACAGGAAACACTCCGATAATTACAATCACATGCCACCATCTACCAGATTTCTGCACAAGAAAAACAATAAAATGACAAAAGACAAACATAACTCGGGACAGCCGGACCGACACCGGCACTAGCAAGAGCTAGCGGTAGCGTCAAACTAGCCCATTGGCACCCAAGCCCCCCCTTCTCTACCCCGCTTTCCTATAGTAAAATAAACATACAAATAAAACCTAATAGAGGAGCAACGAAATTCAAAAGGGCGTCTAGTTTAGGATTTTAATCAACCCACCTAACATCAGGCTATATTATGCATAATTTGAAAGGTCATTTTGTTCTCTATCCGTTTTCACCGTTCATCAAATTTGGAAGTGGTCACGATTTTTTAAATGAAGGTCAAAGGTCAAACTTTGAAAATTCTGGTAAACTCATTTTAGGCACTTTCCAGCCATTAATTTAAACGTGAAGTTAAAAAATTCACTTTAATGGCTATACATGTCTACAATAACATATTTATAAACCATTCATATCAATTTTTACCACCTTTCTACGTAAAGCGATTAACAGGGTGTGAATTTATGAGCGGGTCCAAATAACATAACTTGCTCTTTACATAAACAGTTTGTGAAATGACCTTTTGACCTTTGAAATTTACATAAGATCAACGTCATACTTTATAGATGTTTTTAGTCAAATGAAACTAAGACTTTATTCGTCATACATCTGACAATTACTCCCAAAAGGGACCATTAAATTCACTTTAAATCACTGAATATCCTACTTTCATACATTAAAGTAGTCTCTTGATAGTTAGGTAGAATAAACTATATCGCAGGAAGCCTACCAACCACGAAAAGGTCACAGACAATATCGCAGGAATTTTTTTAGTTTAAAAAGTTGGTTTATTTACATATTTTGGGGTGATTTTTAGTACTTTTTGTACTTTTTT